>CM030832.1:5532600-5547600 GCA_018105865.1 Metaphire vulgaris
GGGATTAAATGAATTCATAGTAAGTTGATGTGGAGGGGGGGATGAAAAGAGAACGAAAAACAAATCAATAAACTTTGCCGAATAAGGTTGACAAAAGAGAATTTTTCCCCCTAATTTGACTACACTTTTAACTTTTACCGAAAAATAGGTTGACAAACAAAAAAGCGTTTTACTATACTTTTACCCAAAAATAGGGTTTCACAAGCGAAAAAAAGTCCGGAAGTCCGATGTGGGGGGTGGTGCATTCCCACTCATCCCCCCACGTGGAACCGCCACTGGAGAGAAGGCTTGTTGATATTTTGATGCTTTAGGTTCCGATATCTTTGAAGGATATTCCGTCGAACGAGCATCCAGTTAAAGTTGGAATCTCTGACGCTTATTATGTCGACAAACCGACCAATTCAAGTCAGTAATAACAGTGCGCCGCCGTCTGAGTTTGCTTCTAGGTTGGGGTCATGGATGAACTTATCGAGCCCCCTAGCAGTTAAGCGGATGGGTACAACCCCTATGACGTCACTTAAATATTACAAAGTTGCAAGGGTACACGCTATTTGTTATAATCCGATACACTGCATATAATGTAGTTGACTGTACTATGCATCATATATATAATCATTGCATTGGAGCAATCAGACGCGTACAAATATGTATGTATATATATGTGTATGTATGTATGCATCATGTATGTATGCGTGTATGCAGTGCATTTTTTCTAGGGAAAAAGTTTGGCCCCTAAAAACTTTCGAAAGTTTTTAGATTTTTAGCGATGAAGATGATTTTTCATGCTCATCAAGTGTCAAAAAGTGAGAGGATGACCTTTTTCTTGCTCATCTAATGCAACCAACTGACAAAAGAAACGATTGTCCAAGTAAGACACGCACAACTGCCTATCGATATACAAGAGAATCTAGAAAAAATGTGTGGGAACGCCGTTACCGCGCGTTCCCACTGGAAAAAGCACTACACGTATATGTATGTATCATACATGTACGTATTTATGTATGTATTTATGTACGTGTTTATGTATGAATGCATGTATGTATGTATATACGCAGTATAGTATTTACGCGTCTTGCTCTGTTGTGCAATTTAACGATAGACGTCAAGAGAAGAACGATTTACGAATACCACCGAACGGAAATCAACATGACGCAGATTGTCAGCGATACCGTTGTAGTCCTAATACCGCTTCCTAGTAAGATTCGATTCGCTCGAAAACGATCGCCCGCGGTTAAAACACTTTCTGCAGTATTTATCGGCTTACCATCGCAGAGGCAAATCCAGTCATTCTTATTTGCATCCTTTAGGGTTGGTGGTAAGTTCTCCAGAACTTTATTGCTACCCCACAAATCTATTTATTGTTTCAGTTGTTACCTTGCCTTTTCGTCCAAACAGTTTCACTTATCCACAACCACTGCGCTAAAGAAATTGTTTCTTGTTCTGGTCTCATCCTCTTTTTGAACAATCCAAAGATTCCAGGCTTCGCGTATTCGATTCGCAATCCATTAATCGATCGATCGATTGATTGATTGATGATTGATTTGTGCATTTCAGCTTGTCGATCGATGAAGACCTGCGTGGATTGTACGACATCTTCGTCGCGTCTTTTCTTCAACTGTCGCTGGTGTCCTCTGTTGAGGCGCTGCTCGGACGGTCTCGATCGTCAGAGACAGAAGTGGCTGGAGGCCGGGTGCCCCAACGACGTAAGCGGCGCCAATTTGATGAATATTCATGCGATCAGAGCGATGTTTGGTTTTTAGGGGGAGGGGGATTCATTGTCGTTGTTTTCTGCATCCCGCCTCATTTGTCTACGCAGCATTTCCTGCATAGGCTGTCTCGCTGTTTATCACTGACTGATCTCTAGGACGGCTTGGTCTTTTACGACTGAATTTGGAGTTGCATCGATTGGATACCCTTAGAGTATTAGAACTGGTGCTATTAAAGTGCATTATTATTATTATTATTATTATTATTATTATTATTATTATTATTATTATTATTATTATTATTATTATTATTATTATATTAATTCTGTAAATAGCAAGGGGAAGTTTCGTATTGTCACTAACTTATTTAACTCTAGTGTATTTGGCATAATGATAGGTTAGAAATTCTCACCCCCACTGGTCTGACGACCCTAAAATACCACTTTGCAGTGTTTTATCCAGGCCCGTTAGGGGAAGATTCTCCATGAAAAACTCAAAATCCCTCCCCCGAAAAATGTCGGCACTGACGCAAATGTTTTGCATTGAACTATGTCTCTTCCCCTCCAGCCAAGTCAGTTCCCCCCACCCACCCACAGAGGCCCGGAGTCTGGATAAAACACTGCGGCACTTTATATATGATCGTCTGATATGCATCCTAGTTTTGTCGTGGGTTCTTTTTCCGGTGTTACGAACATTCCCACTCATCCCCCCCACGTGGAACTGCCACTGTTTAACAAAATACAGCACTTTTTCGATTTGCCTTACAGCGAATTCAGTCTACGTCGGACTGTAACAGTTCCTACCTCGGCGTCGGCGACAGCAGGCGTTGGGATGGCGACCTTCTCTATGACGACGCTCGTTTCAACATTACGTCATCTCCTGCGGGAAGCCTCGTTCTCGGGCCGGGCGTGGCGGGCCTCGTTCTGATCGTCGTGGGAGTGTCCATACTGCTCTACCTGCTCGGGTGGCTGATCTACGCATTTTCCCACCCGAACAGCCCCTCCGGACGATGGCTGATCGAGGCAAGTAGGCAACGTTCAAGGCAGTAAATGTTCTTCAGCTCGGAACTAGATAATGTTGAGGATCGGTTGGTTTGTTTATAAGTGGACGAAATTATTTGTACCAGCCGCAACTATTAAGAGTCTAACATGAAGGATTTTTTCAAGTCCGCTTGAAGAGCGTTACTGTTTTAGAAATTGGAAATTTTTTGAAAAAGTGTTGAGTTGGAAATGTTAGTCCTTACTGCAATCAAGCACTAAAAACAGCGCTAATCTAGAGTTTTCTATGAGTTAAATTAACCAGAAGTTTAGGCGGAACCAGGGGTGTAGCGACGGGGGAGGGTATATCGTTATATATGCCCCCAAAAAAATCAGTCTACCTTAAAGTTTTTAATGTGTTTTTAAGCTTTTAAAAGTTTTTAAAGATTCATATCTCCCAAATCACATTATACCCCCAAATCAAATTCCTGGCTACGCCCCTGGGCGGAACATGTACAAAATAGGTTTAAATTCTCTAAGAACCTGATAAAATTCCTGTATAAAATAATCGAAAAGAAAACTTTAAACATATCAGAAATCACGGAATAAGTCCAATCGCTTATTTACAAAGAGAAATGTTTTTACAGATCCCTCACAGCAGACCTGCGGCAATCCGAATTACTTTACGCGCGGCTTCGTAACAGTGGCGGCTCCACCGGGGGGGGCAGGGGGCCGTGCCCCTATTGAGTGCCTGGCCCCCCAGTGTCTCCCTTGTTGGGACCATATGCTTAATGCTACATACATTAAACAACAAATGGTTGGCCCCCCATGATTAGAAGTTGCCACCCCAACGGCCCCCCCCCCCACTTGCCAAATCCTAGAGCCGCCACTGCTTCGTAATAACGCGTTCTTTTATTACTTCTCGATTTCTTCTTTTGTAGCATCGACCGAGTCAACTGCGCATGCGCATGAATCACGTGAAGTTCTTCGTCAGATCTGAAAACGGAGCGACCAACTACATAGTCTCAATGCAGCAAGAAGTCGACGCCTTGGCTTGAATGAGAGCCATTCCTGTTGATTCCCCCCTCTTCCGTTATTCGGGCGGAGAATGCTCTAACCCCTTTCTTATCGCCTTCAAATTTCATTCTCCTCCCAGTTTGGTTCTACGCTGTTCTCGGGGAAAAGAACTGATTCCAACATCTCCAAATATTTCAGAGGTTGCGAGAACCAGGCCGCTTGTGCGCCGTTTGAAACTATATGACCGCAACGTTCGCGAGTTTCTTTCTGAGCTAATAGCAAGTTAGCCAACGGAACTTGACCAATTGAATTGAATTAATTTAGTCCACGAGGAGCAGCGCTTTGATGCGAGTCGGATTTTCCAAACGCTTTCTCACGTTTAAGACGCTTCTGACAGAAGTTTTGGAGATTACAGTTCAAACACAGGAGAAATCCTACTAAACCACTTAAAATTCAATATTATTTCTATTCTTAATCCTACCGTCATCATCATCACCACCACCACCACCACCATCATCATCATCATCATCATCATCATCATCATCATCATCATCATCACCATCACCACCACCACCATCATCATCATCATCATCATCACCATCATCATCATCAGCACCACCACCATCGTCATCATCATAATCATCGTCATCATAATCATCGTCATCGTCATCATCATCATCATCATCACCACCACCACCATCAGCAGCAGCACCACCACCGTCATCATCATAATCATCGTCATCATCATCATCATCGTCATCGTCATTATCACTAGCATAAATCATAAATGTGCTGGTCAAATGAGAGAGTACAGACGATCTATTTCTCTTACTATTCGGTTGAATTACAAAAATCGCTCAATAAGTTGTCAGTGATATTCGTAAACGTCTTCCAATACTCTATATGAGCAACGTGTCACAGTTATCTTCAGGGTGCGATTTGTGACCTGGAGTAGTGGGGGGATATGTCGAGCTTGGGGGTATGTAGTTGGTGGGGAAGCGTAGCAGTGGGGGGATGTAGTGGTGGGGGATGTAGCAGTAGGAGGGATGCAGTTGGGCAGTGGTGGTGGTGGGGGGGGTCCCCTCTTCCCTCCTACAAATCGCGCCCTGGTTATCTTGCTAATCACTGTGAAACTCGACAGTGTAGCTTTAATTAGCTTTAAAACCATTACCTAGATTTAGCGACAACTCGAAAAACGTCTTGGAACATAAAGCAAAGTCGCTCGGTTAACAATAATTTTAGTGTCTGAGTTACTGAGAAAATGGAGCAGGTTATTTGTGCAGAGAGATAGAGAGAGAGAGAGAGAGAGAGAGAGAGAGAGAGAGAGAGAGAGAGAGACAGACAGACAGAGACAGACAGACAGACAGACAGACAGACAGACAGACAGACACTTCGGACTACAGACGGACATCTAGAGTGCTCCGATAGTATTTGCCCGGCCGACAAACCACCTTGTCTATAGCTATTTCAAGAAAGATTAAGCGCATAAGAATAAGCAGCTACTGCTGTACTGCTTTCCGGGGCGCTGTATAAGTTAACGAGATTTTACTTTACTGTACTTATGGCATTAAAGGTTTCTTGGTCAAATGAACTCCTGAAGGTGCAGCCATCATACCATCTGTTCACAAGTCACACCTAATGCAACGTAAAGATGTCGGTGTGCTGTAATCAAAACTAATAGAACTTTCTACCAGTCAAACTGTTTCGAGTCATTATTCACAGTGTTGGAGTTGTGAAATTTGAGCTGGGGTGGGGGAGGTTGAGGACTGAAATTCAATGAATGACAGAAACTGCATGTACCCGATATGCAATTTTTGGGAGGGTTGCAAAGTTAGCTAGGGGGTTCAACCCCCTAACACCCCCCGGCAACTCTAACACTGATTATATATTCATAGGCTCTACTTTTCGCCACAGCCATCTGGCGAACAAATACGGAACTTGCATATTTCGCTGCTTCCGTAACGGATAGGGCCTACAGACTATGTTTACAGCTCTTAAAGAGTTAGGAAAAAATCAAACGCAGGAATAGCAAATATAGAGTGATGCAGCCGTTTTTACGAGCATTCATTCTCATCACATATTGGAAGATTATTTCTGCGCTAGAACAGCGAACAATCGAAAACAACCGGAAGTCAATCACGCTTATAAATTCTCTGTCGAATAACGGATTGACGTGATTGAGAAAAAAGAAGAAAGATACGGCGTTTAATAGACGCAATTAGCGTGGCCGTGAGATTTTGGCAAAACCGTTGAGAAATTTTCAGGAGGGGTAGGTAGCATTATCAATAAGAATAGCCTACACGAATTTGGAAATAACTCCTTGACGAACCTCTTTTACCCGAAATTCTACACATTCCCCCTTATTTCGGAATCCTGGCTACGCCACTGGACTATATTCCTGGTATGCTATATTCCTGTGGAGACGACGCAGCCCAGTGCTGCAGAGGCAGTAGAAGTGGCGGCGTAGCCTGGGTTCCAGAAAGGCGGCGGCACCATCACCTATACAGGCGAAATTATTGGTCTCATCTTATAGCCTCCCCACTCAAAATTCCTTCTTCTGAGCCTTTGGCTTTTAAACAATTTAATTTATGTCCGAAGACAATTTCTCTCAGACAAACGAAACCAACTAGAAACAGACACACATACACACACATATATTATATATATTATCTATATATACATACACGTGCACGCATGCACACACAAACACGCATCTCTCCCTCCCTTTCCTCCCTCTCCTTTTCCCTTTCTTTTTATTTTCTCTGCTCTCTTTGTCTCTCTTTCTTTGTATGTCTGTATGTCTCTCTCTCTCTCTCTCTCTCTCTCTCACACACACACACACGAACGCACGCATGCATATCTCCCTCTCCCAACCTTTCCCTCTCTCTCTCTTTCTCTCCATACACACACACACACGCACACATACACACACACACACACACACAGAGAGTCTGGAAAGGTCAGCGCTTGGATTCATCTGCCCCATATATAACCCCATTCTCTTTCAACTTGTAGAATGATTCGTCGTAAACCCGGCTAATCAGAAGACGCGAACGCTGCCCCTAAAGATTCCCCGCGGTCGGCCGAGAACGACCCACAGCATATTAAGGGATCGCCGCGCGCCTGTAAACTCCCTAATCTCTCCCGACCAGAAGCGACGCACCCCCCTTTCTCTCGACAGAAGACATTTGTTGCCGCCCGCCGCCGCCGCCGCGGCTCGGCAGGAATAGCCTCCGTTCCGCCGTACAGTCCGTTCGTCCCGGACAATCTCCACAACCGACGGACGATATAGGCCGGACGACAATAATGGCTTCGGTTTCCCCGATGGTTTTTCCTTCCGCCTCAACAAACGCCTCCGCTGTTGCGCCGTGCACCGGAGGCGCATATACGCCTGCGATGCACCGGTGTCGAGAGAGAGAGACGCAATGCCATTATAGGAGGAAGAGCGTATCGATGGAAAGGAGAGATTGCCGTCGACCGAGATCCAATCGCGTCTATACATCTTCTTGCAAGATTTGCATCAGCATCCGACAGCCAGATGCCCCTTCTTCCAATTTTCTTTCTTTCGTTCGTTCGTTCGTCGAGCTGCTCATTACAACTGTAGAATTTTCGTTGGCTGGTCTTTGCCTCAGAGATGTCCATGGGTCCATTTTTAAAAACCCAATTCAAACCAACCCATCAAATCTCCAACCCAACCCATGCCGATAATAGGTTTACCTGACCCAACCCAACCCACTGTAATACATTACAGTTTCTTAAACCATGACCTATTTTCTGACCCAACCCACCATTAATATGGAAAAGTGACAAAAGTCTGACCCAACCCACCCCAACCCAACCCATCCCAACCCAACCCATGGGTTAACCTAACCCAGGGACACCTCTACTTTGCCTTGCGTCGCTTTTTGCGTCGACTTGGGATCATAAACGACAGCGCGCCGAATCGTATAGTTCAAATTTCTCTAAAACCTTCGACGTACTACTCTATTTGGGGAGTTTGTCATTACAGGTGGTTTTAATAACCCGACGGCGAATAAGGGTTCTCTCTTCGTTTCAATATATTGTTCTCTCGAGACGTATTCGAGAGCGAGAGAAAATTCTATTTATTTTTAAGCCCTTAATGCCAACGGCATTCACGGAAATCCTCATCGTTTCTTGTGTCGGTCCCCACTCCTTCAATTTGCATTCCATGCGCCATCGGTTTTTGCCCTGGGCATCGCGACGGTGACGCTATAGAAGTTGATTGATTGTTCTCGATATTAGTTCCAGACGACAGCAACATCGATCGGCCGACGTCAAATCCTTTCCTCAGGTCAACTCGAGACGCAAAAACATTCAACGGTCGCCTGCTCCTCCCTGCCTCCTCCTCCTCCTCCCTCCTCCTCCTCCTCCTCCTCCTCCTCCTCTTATCTGCCTCCTTCTTTCTGTCTCTTCGTCTTCATCTCTATCTCCTCCTCTCCGTCTCCTATTCGTCTCTGTTTCCTCTCGGCCTCCTCCTCTCCATCTCCTCCTCCTGCTCCTCCTCTTTGCCCCATGCGATTTGTCGAGTACTCCTCAATCTTCGTCTTCTTCAGCTTCTTCTCCTCCTCCTTCTTCTGCTCCTTCTTCTCTTCCTCGTTTATTCCCTCTAGAAACTATACTTTCGGAAGAGTATCGGATACTCGCTTAGCATCAAGAGTACTCGGAGTTGTTCAGCCCGTCACACTGACGACCAGTGCAAACGATATGCCTGGCCCTCAACATACACGACTAATGCTTTTTCGTTTAACCCCTTAACTGGGGATCCCGGATATATCCGTCCATTTTACATTGAGTTACAGTTAAATACACGGGTAAGGGGTTAAGACCGCATGAAGACCGTCACCGATCAATAATTATTAATGACGACGAAAACAAAATTCTGATTTTTCCAAAAACATGATTATTTTAGACACAAAGCACAGACCGCAGTGTCGGCCATTTAGGCCCAAATCACAAGGTCAGATATTAAAAGGGAGAGACATCACCAATGACACCTTGTAAGCAAATGACTTTATGAGCTGCAATATAATTATGACGTTAAGGCAAACTTTTAACAGCCTTCAGTGGGAGTCAGGGCGCGATTAGTAGGGGAAGGGGGAGAATCTCTCCCCCTCCCACTGCCCAACTGCATCCTCCTACTGCTACACCCCCACCACTACATCTCCCCACTGCTACATTGCCCAACAACTACATCCCTCCCAAGCTCGACATATCCCCCCCCCACTGCTCCAGGTCACAAATCGCACCCTGGTGGGAGTTATTTTCGTTATCTGTTAGGACGAAGGACAGAGTCGGTTCCACTTTGGGGATGCATCCCCCACCGGCCCACCAAACATGCGTCTTCAATGGAAGATGATCGCCTAAACGGATTAGCCTTGATGCATATCCACAAATATATAAACATATACATAGACAATGTCACCGATAAATTCTCTTCCAGCAATAGAAAATCCGATTTTGCACTATGACTTTGTGGGCCTACAACGAAACTAAAATGGCTTAATTATACATCGTCAATTCTGAGCATTATATTTATTATTTAATAAATCAAATCTACAGATTTCTTCTAAACCGTTTACACATAACTCCTTTGACAACTGGCGGGATCTTCCTAGAAATTCATTGCATCCCACGCAATCTTCCTAGAAATTCATTGCACCCCCCACCAAGAGTTCTTGGAACCGCCACTGAAGAAGTTCGTTGTTTTTTCAAGATACATTTCTGTTTTGCTGAATTTTAACTTGAAATAATAGATTAACTGAATTGCAATATTGTCTTAGTTAAAAGAAAAATGTCGCAACAATTCCAGAAAATGACGACTTTACCAGTGACCTTTTCCACTGGCGTAGCCACGGGGAGAGGGCACGGGGAGAGAGGGCACGGCGGTGGGTGGGGGGGGGTGGCACGGGGCCCGGTCGTGAGATTTGTACAAAACCATTGAGAAATTTCTGGGGTGGAGAGGGAGCAGATATCACGATACGTGTATGTTTTCGATTTTCATAGGATTAAAAATCGAAAGTCTCCGACAACTCTCTGAAAATCGGATATTCGGACCGATTTTAAAAGCTTTTCTCCTTTTCAGCGCCATCGAAATTTTTTTGAGAAATTGGTTGTTCTCAGGGGCACGATCTAAACCAGGGATATTTTTACACTCCCCATAACACCCTCCAACACCCTCAATTTGAGACCGACACCCCCAATTTCAGCAATGGGATGACCTTTTTTGCTTGTTAGACTGTTTTGGCTGGGGACCCCCAGAATTTACCGACACCCCCAAATTGATAATCCTAGAAATAACCCTGAGAGAACAAAAAACCAGTTCACCGTTGAACACAATTTTATTAAGATAAAAACCGCATTAGGTTTAATGTTTATGTCTTTTAAGAAATGCGTCGATAAATTCGCAAGAAATTATTGCATGCCGTAAATCTTACATAGAAATAAAACCAGTTCTGATTTTTCGGTATCGCAAAGAAAGATTAATAAAACGTACAGACGCTACCACAATAATTAATATCACACAAGCTTACAAGAACCGATTTTTTAAAATCGGGACAAACAAACACGTAGACAGACAGATAGAGAGAGATAGACATACAGAGACTGACTGACTGACTGACTGACTGACTGACTGACTGACTGACTGACTTAATCGGTGATTTAGAACAGATGGCGTAGGTGAAAAGAGACCGCAACTAGACAGATTTGTGGCTTAGGCCTGCGTAATAAGATTAATTTGTGTCTCAGCGTGTAATTTTTTTCATTACCTCTGTATCCAATACTTGCAGAGATGTTATCGAAGTCGAGCCTTACACACAGCCTCAAATGCAATCGAATGAAAACCATAAATACAGGAATGTCCAGGAAAAACAATATACACGCACAGAGACAAAGAGACGGACAGAAGAGACAGGCAGCGATCAATACGATCGACCCGGGCGGACCCCGCAAAGGCACCGGGGAAATGCAAGAGAAGAAACAAAGGTCATGGCGGAAAGAACTTTAGTGCCTCTGAGGGCAATTTTGAAACGGAAGAAATTTCTCCAGATTAGAAGGGGAACGCAGACCACGAAAGCGAATGAGAGAAAGAGAGAGATAGAGGGAGATAGAGGGAGACAGACAGACAGACAGACAGACAGACAGACAGACAGACAGACAGAGGAGGCCTTGGGTTTATTGATCGTATACGACGAAACGAATTTTACATAAAAGCTTGTACGCAAGTCTCTACTTCTCTCTCTCCCTCTCTTTCTCTTTCCACTCTCTTCACACACACACACACACACACACACACACACACACACACACACACACACACACACACACACACACACACATACATACACACACGTCTCCCTCTTCCTCAATTCCGTCTGCCTTTCTCTCTATTGACAAACACACACACATACGGTCGTACATACATACAGTGTACATACATACATACATACATACACACACACACAAGCACACGTTCACGTATAAGTATGGATTTGTGCGGGCATATAAGACCATGTATCGATGGAAGAAGGCGCGGTTTGGCGGGTGACGAGGGGAAGGGGCGCCGGTGGCAGCGGCGGCGGCGGCGGCGGCGGCGGCGCGTCTCTCCAGCAGCGGCCAGATTTGGTGCCGTTGGTGACCGGGGGTGCGGGGGACGGTGCCATCGATTATTGCCATGATTAGGAAAAGAGGAGAAAAGGAATGGAAACTGAAATCGATCCCGTTGCCAAGACGACGATGACGTCGACCGTCGGAGCTAAAGAAAGTGCGCAACTTTCTCTGAGTATCTGTCTAAGTGTGTCTGCATTTATCCGCTCTTCTGTCCCTCTGACACGCTTCCACCTCCTCCTCCTTCTTCTTCTTCTTCTTCTTCTTCTTCTTCTTCTTCTTCATCTTCTTCTTCGTCTACGTTCTTTCTACTCGTGCTGTACTGGTAATAATCCGTTCCCGTGTCTCTCTGTCACTGGTCCAGTTTTCTGGTCGGTCGGTGTGTGGGTCTGCGCCTTCCGATAGTCGGACTTTGAATGGATGCGAGTCTTCCGACTGACTGACTGACTGACTGACTGACTTTTCGGTCTCTCGCGCGAATCAGACGCCGTTGGTTCGTCCGTTCGTCGGTAGGTGGCGGCGGTCGGCGGACGCGACTCGCAGAAGGTTCTAATTAATCGCAGTCCGTGATTCCAGGAGCAGCAGCAGCGGCAGCGGCGGCAGCAGTCAGTCTGTGCCGAAGGAGACGCGGCCACCACTCAGGGCCTCTGCGGGGCCCGAGACGACGCACAAGAAGAGGAAGAAGAAGAAGAAGAAGAAGAAGAAGAAGAAGAAGAAGAAGAAGAGGCGATGGAGAGGAGAGCGGACGAGAAAGAAGGGGCAACTGCGTGTTCGTCGGTCGGTGAGGGAAACAGCACCACCGTCTCCGTCGCCGTCGTCGTCGTCGTCGTCGTCGGCGTAGAGTAAGTAAGTAAAAGGCGGCACCATGATGGATTTCATGAAGAAACTGAATCCTTTCAAGAGGAGTCACCATCGACAGACGGACCAGACCCAACAGGACGCGAACGCCCGTCAACACCAACACCAGCAGACTCACCATCACAACAACTCCTCAGACTCAAAACGAAAGGCGGCCGACAAAGAACTCCAACACCTCAACCAGAAAATCGTAAGTGAAGACAAAGGAAATTGGAAATTTTGTCAGATGAGGATCTAAATTCCATGCGAAGAAATATAGGGTGATTGAATATTTCCGATAAGTTGTCATGTATAGTCAGAAAATCGAGCAAGAGCTCAAAATTTTATTCCAACGTTACACGAAATTTTGCGTTTCCCCGAATCAGCAAATCTTGCTGCATAGCTTTACTACAAAACTTTAAATCTACAGTTATTATTTTTCTGACCAAAGATAGAGCACACAGGCAAATTTCATGACCGCCTTAAAAACAATAATTTTCTTTTCTAAATTTAGAATTTAACATTCTATTTGTAGCTGAATCTATTTACTTATTCCGGAAGGCTCTGAATTCATTTCTGGCGTTTTGTTGAGTAAAAACGCTTAGGTCTAATCGTTACAGACCTCTCGATCCATAAATAGAACAGACACGTTTAAAAAAAAATTTGAAACAAGGAACATTGTTGCGATAATCATCAGGGCTAGGACTAGTATTTCTTAGAGGCTGTAGATACAAATGTGGAAAACACTGAAGGAGAGACGTTTTGGTTTTGTCCAAATCATCAATTTTTATTTTAAGAGTTGAAAACAATTCTGTGCCATTCTTTGATTAAATATTCTCATTAATATTTATTTATGATCTGTTAAGATAGACTTGAAGTACCATAAATGACTACCATTTGTATGTCAAGGCTGCTTGTTACATTATTATTATTATTATTATTATTATTATTATTATTATTATTATTATTATTATTATTATTATTATTATTATTATTATTATTATTAATTATTCGAACGTGAGTAATAGATAATAATATTAGTAAAGGGTATACATTTTTATATAACTAATTAAAATACAGAGAGGCTGTAAACTTAACCTTATACCAGAGATGGCCATGGGTCCATTTTATAGATAGGCTAATCCAACCAAACCCATCAAATCTTCAGCCCAACCTAATCAAACCCATGCCGGAAATAGGGTTACTTGACCCAACCCACCATAATACATTACAATTTCTTATACCATTACTTATACTTTCTGACCCAACCCAACCCAGCCCACCATAAATATGGAAAGTCTGGTCCAACCCATGGGTTAACCCAACCCATGGACATCTCTGGCTAGTAGCCTACTGAACCTCCTCTTTCTTTGCATAAGTGTTCTGTTTTGAACTGTCTCACATCGTGAGTTTCACGCGTGCAAATGACTGAGTGAGTGAGTGAGTTAATTATTGAATGAGTGAGAGAGTGAATGAATGAGTGAATGAGTGAATACAGTTGGAAGTGGGCTTGATTTTGAGCTTGTACTGGTACTGTATTATTACTTGTATTGGTTTCTCCGTGTGTGTGCAGTTCAACAATTCATTTATAACAAAAAAAAAATAAGCCAATATTTTGCAGCGCATAAAATACACCGTTAATCCGTCACTACAGCGTCGAGTATAGCGTCGTTAGCGTCAAGGGTATTTATCTGTTCGACGTCGCTACGATAGCAGTTGATAGCAGTTGATAGCAGCAATTATTATTGACAGACGCACTCCTCCACTAAACTCGTAAATTCTATTTATAGATTCCCTCGGTTATATCTCTCTCTATATCAAGCATGCATAAATATCAATTTGGATTGGCTGTATTGTTGTCGTCCGACTTTCGTTCACCTGTACCGCCTTTCGACGAAATGCATAGGAAGAAAATTCATTTTCTTCCATAAATCGCAATTTTCGTGTAGGATTACCGAACGGACTGACTGCATTTTACGGCTTTCCTCTAATTCGTGCGTGTAACGTTGCATCGTTGGGTGTGCATTTTTAAACAATAATTCTTTCCAATTGGTTTTTCTAATTTTGTTAAAAAGGTAGGTCATTGGGAGTTAGTCGAGTTCGGAAATAGTTTTATTATACAGAATACAGAAATGGATGCATAAATGCGGTTGATTTTGGATGGAGGTGAAGGGAAGGTGATCATTCAACCCGTTTTTTTTTACCAGAAAACCCCCGTTTTGCGGCATTTGTCATCAGTGTTGTAAAGTATTTAAATACTTTAGTATTTAAATACTATTTAAATACTTTGTCCAGTATTTAAGAAAGTATTGAAATACCCATTCAAAATTAAGTATTTAAATAGTATTTAAATACCATACAGTATTTGGATGTGTTTAAGAAATTTAAATACTTTTGATTTATTGCAATTTTCACCTGCACGACTTTCTATTATTTTGTCAGTCGTTTTTACATTTTCTTTACTGATGGTTTTCGACAGTTGAACATTAAGTAGGCCTACATTGACATTGTTAGAAATAATTTTAACTAACATTTCTTTACACAAAAATACGGTTGTGGCGAATCATGTGCCAAATACATTATCAAGTATTTTAAAAAGTAGTTAAAACTTATTTGCCAGTATTTAAATACTTACCTCGATATTTGAGTATTTAAATACTATTTAAATACTACATGAGAACCAAGTATTTATGAAAGTATTTCAATACTTCAGGGAAGTATTTATTACAACACTGTCATGGAAAATTGCGCGTAGAAAACGGGAGCCGTTATGTGCCGTTTTCATTGTCCCCTCGTTTTTTGTCCCGCTTCTGCCACTTTGGAGGCATAGTGAAAAT
>CM030832.1:6155100-6307600 GCA_018105865.1 Metaphire vulgaris
TTTTCTTGTCATGATTTTTCGAAGTTGGGAATGGTCATAACCCCCTTCCGGAAATCCTGGCTACGCCACTGATTCCAGTAAAGCACAGTCTATAAGCGATCAATGCTTATATTAGCGTGTAAGTGAATAATTTAATAAGAAAGTGGCGTAGTAGGCCTCTATAGGCCTACGTTTCCTTTGGGTTTACATGAGATCTGCGCAACAAATAGGAAGAATGGGTACTTGTTTATGGTTTACGGATACGTTTTCAAGAAAATTTCGACAATTGAGCAACAAAGGCTTAATCAAGAAAAAAATCTAAAGAGAATTTCTTCGGTCGCAAGAATTTCCATGCCACAGAGACACATTCAAACAATGACCAAAGGTTCGAGTCAAAAATTCACAGGCCTGTATTTTATGGAAGGCTTGAAGCATATTTTACAGCAGAAAACCCACGCAGAGGTCAGTTTCGGCGCTGATAGAAATGTTCCCACATAATAATTGGAAGCAATATAATTACAAACCGCATAATTAAGTTTACATTAACCAAAGAAGCCTATAGCCACGCACGCTCATAAACAGACTCACTGATTATATTATAGATCCGCCTTTATTCCTTACTTACTTATAAATTTCTGCTTCTTTATCAGAGGCGTAGCGAAAGAGGGGCAGGGGGGCATATGCCCCAGGGCGCCGAGGTGAAAGGGCGCCAAAATCGGGTTTTTGGGGGTAAGTTAAACAGTCAAATACATAATAAATAAGAAGAAAGAAGTGCGGCGACCTATTTTTTCCTAGTCAGGAGTATAAGGAGAGGGGCACCGTAGAGAGTTGAGGGGAGGGGCGCCGAGAGAACGACGTGACGACTTTGCGCATCAGCAGTGTTGGGGGCACCAACGGTACACTTTGCCCCCGGGCGTCGGATACCCTCGCTACGCCTCTGTTCTTTATTGCTCTACGTATTTTCTTTCAGGACTGTTTTCAGAAAGAGCTTGAGAACCATGAATTATTAATTTTACCCGTATATATATTGCACTGCAGTATCATACAGTAACTACAGCTGTATTCTGAAGCTGGATACAGACCATAGGCAATCAGTATAAGCCTTGCCGCATGCATTCCCTTCTCCTCCAAGACAGCGATCGTCTAAGTCAAGTTGGTTTGCAAAAATAGTCTGATGATTTATTATTGCTGTCAAGTCAAGACCGAAGATTAGTCATACACGCAGACTATACTCATGCAATACGCATGAGGACGGTTCTAATGTGTGATGTAGGCGTTATTCTTTAGATTCTGAAATTTCACTATCTTGTGTATGTAATTATCGTGTGATTTCGTAATGTTAAGCGTTCATTTAACAAATAATAATAATAATAATAATAATAATAATAATAATAATAATAATAATAATAATAATAATAATAATAATTCAAATATGCCACCATGATCCTTATAATTTTTCAATTTTGTTCAGATAATAAAAATGATGATGATGATGTTCAGATAATAATAATAATAAAATAATTTTAAATAATAATAATAATAATAATGAACTTTTGAAACCAGTTTTAATACTCAAAAGTATGAAAAATGCTCGAAATCCTTCAGTTCAATTCCAGACATCAGTAGTGGATAAGCACCATCCACTATTACGCCAACACAAGATGATGCGTTTCATGCTTTCCACGTAAAACAATTTTCCCTAAGCTATACAAAACAAACTCTAATATCGTTTTGAATGAATTGGCAAGTAAGAATGTTGAATCAATCAGACTTTTCTTAACTAGATCCAGTTATACACTTACACTTAAGAGCGTTAATTTAGAAATATTGTCCCTCTTGTATCTATTCTATCGTAATGCTGATTACAAATAACAAATACAGTAAATTATGTGTTTTTTTCTTTTGAAAATTGCACAGCTGTCAAACATTTCCACTGTACAAATGTAGCAGATGTAAATTGAGCTGATGGGTTGACTGCTTGACTCACCAGTAGGGCGTGCAATTAAATTCTCTTCTACGAAATCGATTTATACTGCGTAGTAGGCTTACTCATGGAAGCCTTAATAAATACTAAATATTTATTTAGGCTTCCGTGGCCTATTCTTGCTGGAGAGTGAGAGGGAGAGGTGGTAGCAGAATGGAATAGGGGCGCCTGTTCTTCGCACATGTGTTCGTGTATTTATGCTTTCAATACGGTTATAACTTATAAGTGCTCCTGGCTGACTGGTAATGGTTATCGGTAGGAGGCACGATAATTAGGCTAGTTATCGTTTAAACAGATGGCGAACAGGATGATGAGCCTCGGAATCTGGTGATAATTTTTTTGCGCATGATCTTTTGTGTCCGCAGTGCGATAAATATACGTATCTACTGTTTACGTTCTTAGCAACTATAATAATAATCTTTATTTCGTGACAAGCACAGCATCAAAAAATGTTAAAACACAACCAATAATAACACAAATGCCTTAGAGAAATTCGTTCTTCGACTCAAACATTAATTACAGATGCTTTCATTCCATGCAGTAATTGCAAACATTGAAAATAATGAACTATCGACGTTAACCTGTGTTCTATTTTTAAAAAATACAGTAGTTATTTAGACCAAAAATGGACTAGTCCTCGATCATGATCATCATCATCATCATTCTATGGCATGTCCCTCTGGAGTGTAGCCGTCTCCACGATGCTTCGCCAGTTCGTTTTGTTCTGTGCTCGCCTCAGGGCGGCAAAGAGTCCAAAGTTTGGGTAGCTAGGTCAGCTTTTATTTGTACTTGACCAGGTGGTACGGACGCTTTCAACCGGACGCTTCCAGTGTTTAGGTGACTCGAAGATTGTAAGTATGTAGGGCTTTGGAGTGGTCCTCGTCTGGTTTGGACCTTGCAGCATGTCCGAAACAATAGACGCAATCTCACTGGCAACGATATTTATGATGAAGCCACTGATCATTTTGGAACAGTGAAGTTAATAGAAAAGAGTTCAACAGGCTGTATAATGCAGCCATTAATTAGAGACTAAATTCTCAAATGCTGGCCAAACCCCGATGCAAGACCATCAGCTCTTTTTTTAGTGCAACTGTGAAATTTAGATGCTAATAGAACTGGCGAACAAACTGAGTTGCCTTCATGCAAAAATGTCATGGGGACAAAATGTCATCACGGTTTAGGTTAGTTTCAGAGAGTTAGGGGCATTTTGTCCGTGACATTTTATCCCCATGACATTTTGTCCACATTTTTTTCGTATTTTGTCTGCATTTTGTTCAGAATATAATATTATAGGAACGCAGAATTAGACAAAATGTCATGCATTCTGACTCAGGGAATGTGAAAATACTTATAATGGAACAAGGTCCACCCAGGTAATATATAAGTTTTTGGAATGCATTGTAGACTATAGGCCAGGTACTATCATGATTCCTGATCCGTGGAGGCCAAATCCTCAAATGCTCCAAACCCCGAAAATCGAGCGCTGCTATGAGTTGCCTTCGCAACCAAAAGTTATCGCAAAGTTTCAGACGGGTTTCCACAACACAGGCTGCATTCAGAATATAATATTATAGAACGCAGAATTAGACATAATGAAATATATGATATATATATATACTAAACAATATATATACTATAGGCCTATCATGATTCCTGATCCGAGTATATGAAATCTTGATTGAGTTCTTATTCACTAGGCCTACGTGCTAGAGCACTAAATTATTAATACAACAATGTTTTATGGTCCAAGTCACTCAACGACAAACCAAGGACTCAACCTTCAAGGACAGGACCAGGACCAAGGACTTTTAACTTGTCCTTAAGGCCAGGACCAAGGAGAAGGACTAATATTTATCCTTGCATTTTTAAGTAGGCCAACCGAAACCAGTAGATATGATACTCTATACTTGAAAGACGTGGGAATATCTCTGAGTTACATCGTAGGAGGACGTTTCTCACCAATCAAAGTTCGTATGTTGTTGCAGCAAGAACTCAGTTGACTTGACTATTTTTAAAAAATTGTTTGCTGCGATAGGTTAAGTTTCTCTACCCAATATTCTAAGGCGCAGTAGCGTCACCTTGAGAACACCCGGATGGGGTAGAAGGGGTTCGTCAAAAATATGAGTTACTATATTTTATTGCTGAAATTAGCCACGCACCTTTCCCTTGGTGTTAGTGTTAATAAATTCGTTAAAGACAATGCTGTGTCTGATCTTTTAGCGTTCCAATCCTTAACTTTATACTACTATGTACTATGGCCTACTATGTACTAGTAATATGGCCTATAAATCTTAGCATTACATTACAATTTAACTAGTATGGTCGAGTTCTTTATCCTGAACCTGGTTCTGGCCTTGAAGTTGATAGTTTCATCCTTGATCCTTGTCCTGACCTTGTGGGTTGAGCCCTTGTTAACATTCCTGCTTGAAAAGGCCAAAACGTTATAAAAATTCTAAACGTTAGACTATGCCACAGATGAATCTGATCCGGGTTCTTATGGTGAAAAATCGATTAGATACATAAGGAAGGTACATTTGAATAAAATCATAAAAGTTTCAGACCTTAGAATACTGTAGATCGCACACATTGTTGCAACTTTCGTTTAGTTACCAGTTAGTTATTTGAACGTCAACACATTTTTGAAATTATTAAACTATATTTTATCAAATAAAGAGGTCCCATGGGCCACTTTCTGAGAGCTGATGGGACACAAATTGCCCTCCCCCCGGGCCGTGGTTTGGGAACCTCTGGTGTAACCCCTTAGTGGGCATAGGTACCGGAGGTCATAAAGGGTTTACTGCTTTGGCCAGCTGCCATGAACAACGAAAATGAGCTTTAAATAAAACAAACATATTTAAAACATTGTTCAGACGGTTTTATTATTTGATAGACTGCAGATCTGTCGCACACAATAAATAGAAACATCTTGCCCGTTCCATTTGCTGCTTAATCTCCTACATTGGAATGACCGGATGATTGTCATTAGAGCGTCCCAGTTGCGCCTCAATATCTATTCTACCAGAATGCAGTAAATAAAGACGCTCACTTTGCATTGAGAGAAAGTCGGATGCTGGAATTCTTTAGGCGCGGTTTGTTTTTCTCTATTTGAAGGCGTCTTGATATCCTATTTACTTAGCTCGCATGTCTGCTCATTGCGAGCTCTGCATGCACTCAGCTGCATTATATAATAGTGTTTTCATTAGCGATGAAGTGTGACTGATAAGAATTCTCGTTAGACACACAGAGAGAAAAACAGGAGGACGCTTAAAACAAGAGCAGCGTACGGAAGAGTAGACCTATGAGGTTTTTCACGGAGATGGGAAACAAACAAACAAACGCGGATGACAAGCAATCAAAAAAGGAAAGAAATACACATAATGCCCCGTATCGCATTCACAGCTATACAATGTAGCACGGGATGGAGGAGAAGGCATGCAGAAGTTCTTTCGATCGTGAAGAGCTACATTTTGAAGCGCAATTTATCTACTAATCTCTCTTTCTCTCTTTCTCTCTCTCTCTCTCTCTCTCTCTCTCTCTTTCTCTCTCTCTTTCTCTCTTTATCGTTCCATCGTCAAGCAGCGCCTACCTGACTCTTCGCGAGGAGAGGAAGATGATGAGGACGATGCTGCAGAAGCAGATAGTTACGAGAACGCACGCAACGACCATTGGCGCATTGGCAGCGCCGCCGACGTAATGTCCCTGAGCGTTGGCGGTTGACGACGAATAATTACTGTTCGCGGGCGAAGTGTACGCGGAGGAAAACGCGGACGAGGAAGGAACAGCGTCCAACGATCCGGCGGTGAAATTATCGACGCGCTGCTGATGGGTACTGAGAACGTCTGATATCAAGATCGTCGACGTTTGACGACGACGATGATGATCGGGCGAGGTCGTGGTCGACCACGTGGAATCGGTTTCGACGTCGAACGAACTGGTCGCGTCGTCGTGATGTGAAGTCACAGCGGCGTCGTTGTCGTCGTCGCCGTCGTCTGGATCGGCGGTCGTCCAGAGGGATTCGCAGAAGCCGTCGAGGTCGAGCGGATCGCCGGCGCACAGACGAGAGTTGAACTCCGACCAGTTGACGGACTGTGGACATGAGCTCGAGACAGACGACGACGGCGACGATCCCCGGCCATCTGGCGGCGGCGGCGGTAGAAGGTTTTCGATTCCTATTCGGGATATCGTGTTCCTGAAAGCGTCCATAAAGTCCGGAAATTGTGGCGGCGGGTCGAGGAAGAGCCCGTTGTAGAGCGCGCATTGCCCGGTGACGACAGTTTTCTACGAAAGAGTCGATTCAAATCTTGTTTAAAAGCAAAGCCAACGTTAACGCTTCCTAACGATGGCATTAGTATAGACGAATAAACGAAACTTTCATCTGACTTTTGAACATTGACCGGCAAAAGCGACTTAGTCTTGCCCTCCCGTCATGCTTGACGGGCAAAAAGCTAGAATGGTTATAAAATTCAAATTCTAGACAATTCTAGAATTAGAGAATTCATTTGGTAGAAAGGTGTTGTTTCTTCCGGCGATGAGAGAACTAGTGTAAGACAATGTGAACTAGGGTAAGATAATGTAAAGCGACCAGACGATAGGAATAGATTAACCAAATTGGTTTTTACTGGCAAAGAACATCGAGGCACTGCTTAACGATATGCGCTGAGATAAAAATCCAGAAGGCGCTGAGGAATTTTGCGGTTTTGCGACTATTTCCGGGAAATATCGCACTCTTTTTCAAAATTATGATGCCACTTAGGCCTAAGCTTATTCAGATTTCGTATTCACTAAATGATCAACAACCTGATTGGTTTCCATAATTAGGCTTAGTATTTCTTAAATAAGTTGAATTCATTCTCAATTTAATTATGAAGGCATATTGCGTTTGCAAAATGCGTTTGTAAACAGTGACGTATAGCCACGGAAGGGGTTTTTTGGGAGTTAAAACTCCCCCTTGGACGGCGGGAAAATTGTTTTGATATATTTCCATGCAATTTTTGTTTTTAGAGGCGATTTTTGGGTGAAACCCCCTTGGCGGTTATCGACGAACGTTCTTCAACCCCCTTCCGGAAATCCTGGCTACGCCACTGTTTGTAAATATTCCTCCGTTTTGTTTACCTACCAGATGAATTAGAATTATGGACATCACGCTTGTGATGATGAAAAGCGAGCCATGAGCTTCCATTGTCTTCACTTCTGGAAAGAATTTTCAAGATGAAAATCTTCAAACACGCTGAAACTGCGAGCGAAGATGAATAGATGATGATGATGGTGGTGACAATGAAGATCGCTGGAATAAATCTGATCTTTCGGATGGATTTGAAAAAACATGGATTGACATTGGCGTAGCCACGGGGTGAAGGAGGTCGCGGGGGGCCCGGCACCCCTATTTAGATCTGGACCGGTTGTGAGATTCGTTCAAAATCGGCGAGCATTGGGGTGGGTAGGGTAGGGGTAGTATTAGATCGGGGAAAATGCACAAGACATCAGACTTCAGAGTTTGAGAAGACGACTTTCTTGCTCACCAAGACGTTTTTGACTGGAAAATGTTGAAGTCCCCCCCTATTTTGGAATCCTGGTTACGCTACTGTAGATCGATATCTTGATAGTTAATACATTAGAACTTGTTCAATAAAATTGTATCACCACCTTCACCATCATCATCACTACCACCGCCACCAGCGTCGTCACCATCATCACCATCAGCAGCAGCAGCAGCATCGTTATGGACGGCGAATGGATAACTTAGTCATTATAAAATTACTCACTTGAAAAATATATAATTCAGTAGTAGACCGCATTAGTCATCATATACGCTGTAAATATTCGTAGTCGACGGTAACGACGGAAAGCTAAGAAGCCTCATATTTGTCATAATATAAGGCAGGCTAAAATACAAAGCTGACAGCCAGGTTTAAACTCTGACGATGCGCCGCCCGATGAGTTGAAACGACGGTAAACCCGGATCGAACGACGCTAGCAACCGTTCAGTCTACACCCTACAAACCTACGTACACCTCGTTGAACTCATCAACAGTCAGACTCATCCATCGGCCTGTAAACTTTCGGTGGTTATCTTCGCCTGTTTAACTGGTTTTGTTTTCGCCCGTGCCTCTGGTTACTTACTTACGAGCGCTCTAAAAAAATCGGACATTGCCCAAGGATCGCAGCGCGAGCGCATATAGAGCGTATACGCAAGCCCCCGCCGACTGTATACTGCACATTTCGGAACACGACACTATACCACCGACACGAGATACAAGTTTTATGTACCAAGTTATAATTACATGCATTTATACAGGCGAGAATTCAACGCGTAGGCTATATACATACCAAAAGGGACCGACGAAAGGAGAGAAAGAAGAAGAAAAGAATTTATTTATATTATATATATATATATATATATTATATATATACATATATATATATATATATATATAATATAGGTATATATACGTAAATATACATATATATACATTTATATTATATGTATATATACAGTGTACATACACGTGTATATTTGCAATTTCCTCCATAGTCCGTCTCAGTTCTCTCCTCTGAATGCATCTAATTAATGATTAGGATCTTTAAACTTTATTGATTTTGAAGCACCATCGATTGATACCTTGTATATATAACATATAATATATGAAGTATATAATTATTATTATTATTTTGTGTAAAAATGTAATATGTATGTGTGTGTTTGCTACTGGCCTAATAGTTTCCAGGTAGCGTGCATCTGGACAGCAAGCCACGCACACAGCATTATCAGCAGCAGCAGCAGCAGCAGCAGCAGCAGCACCAGCAGTGGTTTGCAGTAAATGTTGCCTAAACAGATGCCACCTATAGAATGGTTTATAGAACCAAATGTTGGTATAAATCTGATGCAGGTGTCCGTTGCTGTCATTTAACCCTTTAACCATGCAACTGTAACTCAAGTCTGATGGACGGTGTATCAATTGCTATCATTTAATAACCTCATAACCGATCAATTTCTACTATTTATTAGATCATGGTAGTGGCCTGTCTAAATTTATCGATTATTATTATATCTTTAGAATCACGCATTCATTCGTAGCATGTATTATTATTATTATTATTATTATTATTATTATTATTATTATTATTATTAAGACAACTTTATTAAGACAACGCAGTAAGCATAGTGTGAGACCTGGAACTAAAGTCAAAAGCGCTTAACAATGAACACTATAAGAGATATTAAACATATGCTTCTTAAGGTACTTGATAAACAGATCAGGGGAAGTCACAATTGTCACGTTCTTCGACAGAGAGTTTCACAGACTCGGATTGCCCCTCCGGAAGGAATGTATGGCTGTAGGCATACTACATGGTCCTCGGACAATCATCCAACTCTACACTCTTTTCAAATTATCATTTTGCGAAAGCATCTGGTCTCGACATCTTTGATAATAGCAGAAATTGCATACGTACCAGTCTAATAAATCAAAGCTGGGCATACGAAGTAGAAGGAGCAGGGACGTCATTTGGGAGTGACAGTGGCGGTTCTAGGAATTCTTGGTTAGGGGATGAAAAATATTAGAAGTTGGTTGGGGGGATGCAAAGTGAAGAAGAAAAAGCAAAAGAAAAGATAGAAAAAGGTAATTGTTGGTGTTTTGCCCACTCATCATCATGTTCTCTGTCCTGAGACAGGTTCAGGGCTCCATTGTTTTAATTCCTCTTGCGTCTTGCTTCTTCTTTGTTTTCTACATAGGTCTTGTGATGCTGTGTGTCTGTTTATCTGTTTTCATCATCCACTAAATGTTAATAAACCTTGCCAAAAAAGGTCGGCAAGCCAAAAAAGGCCATTCTCAGTATTCTTCACTTAAAAACTCACTGGAAAAATAGGTTTACAAGCAAAAAAGGTCATCCGGAACCACGGTGTGGGTGCATCTCCATCCATCAACATGGTGGAACCGCCAATGGGCAGGTGACCCGTGCCCCAAGAAAATAAAGAAATAATGTATGATGTATTAAATAAGTAAATAAATAAATGTTAAATGTGCAAAAAATTGCCAAAATTGCCAAACATTTGCCAAATTGTCAAAAATTTTAAAAAATTTAAAAATTTGCCAAACATTGCCTAAAACTCGCCAAAAATTGGCCAAGATTTGGCCAAAATTGGCCAAAAAGTTATCTTGCCCCATGAATAGGGTGAAATGACGCTACTGAGAAGGAGAGACAGAGGGAAGGGGAAGAAAGAAACAGATGGACGGAGAACATCAGGAGAATATGAAAACAAAAACCATGACAATTGTAGAAGGATGCAGATTGACACAAGATACATGTAGAGCAAAGTGGAAACGTTTCGTATCTAACTATTGCCGCCACGCAGGCAGAAAGTGAAGAAGAAGAAGAAGAAGAAGAAGAAGATGATGATGATGATGATTATGATGATGATGATGATAATAGAAAATCAAAATAATAATAACTACTAACAATAATAATAATAATAATGATGATGATGATTTTAAAATGTAAAATAAAGATAATTTTAAAATGTAAAATACGTTAATTGTTAATGGAAAATGGTGGTGTATTGTCATATCAAAAAAACTTTTAATTAACTTCATAGGATCCAGAGTCATATTAAATAAATTATAATACATTTTATCTATGGTTACCATCGCTCAGAATAAAACAAGTTACTCTGTATACCGTAACAAAATACTTGTTCAACAGCGTGGTGTCTACGCACAATATGTAACGCAGCGTACTCATGGGCGCCCACACATTGGGGGCACGAGGAGTCACTTTCCTCCAGGAAAATGCTAATCTATTTTCGTAACTACTGTAACTATACTTTGCTTTTAGCCAATATTTTCACACTAAAATCCATTACTGATACAAAAAGTGAAATCGAGAAACTTAACTTTTACTAAGAACTGTGGAATTGAATATGTTGTAAACTATATTTACCGCGACAATTGTGTCTTGCTCTCCCCGTGAAAACTTTCCGTGGGCGCCACTGAGTGTAACATCTTGTAGATTTCTTTAGCGCCGACTACAGCAACGCCCGCGAATGATAGATCAGCTTATTGTATAGCACTTTGCAAAGCAAGCAACCGAAGTCATTCTTGGTGCACCGTTACTCGGAGGGCGATGCGGCGGAGGAAGAATCATGGAATGAAGAATTGCTTGATGACAATTGCCTTCAGACTTTGGAAGAATCTCGACACAGTGCATGGCGTAGCCAAATGGGTGGTTTTGGCAGGGTGCGATTTGTGACCTGGAGCAGTGGGGGTGAACATGTCGAGCGTGGGGGGATGTAGTTGTTGGGAAATGTAGCAGTGGCCCAGTGGGGATGTAGTTGTGGGGGATGTAGCAGTGAAGAGATGTAGTTGGGCAGTGAGCGGGAAGATTCCCCTTCTCCTCTTACAAATCGCGCCCTGGGTTTTGGGGATTAAAACCCCCTTGGCTGCCGAAAACAAAATATTTTTAATGAGATCCTATGCATTTTTAATTATGCGACGCGATTTTGAAGGTGAAATCCCCCTAGGCTATAGAATGTAGCGGTTTAAGAGGTGACAACTTTTTTTGATTGTTGGCACGTGGAGGAAATATGGAGATGAGATGACGACCATTTTTTGCTTGTCGGGAAAAATAGAGGAGATAACCTTTTTGGGTATTGGCAAGATTTTTTTCGGAGTTGGTCACGGTCAAAACCAAAAACCAAAAATCCAAAACCCCCTTTCCTGAAATCCTGGCTGCGCCACTGTCTCAACAGCTCATTTAGCTACAGATGCGTGTGTATGAGAGAGAGAGAGAGAGAGAGAGAGAGAGAGAGAGAAGAAAGAGAGAGGATGTGTCTTTTTGGTCTCTTTAACAGAGCATTCCCGATCAGAGGACCGAAATTAGATGCAAGTAGCCGATACGTTCCTATCGTTTAATTCGTTCTATTTGTCTATTCTAATCTTAACGCTAGTTTCGTTTATTATTATTATCATTGTCAGACAATTTGCTATAGCGCCGTAGGTGAGCGAATGGCACAAAACAAGGGTGCTTAAAAACATGCTTAGTTCGTTTATCTTTAATTATCGGATAGAACGCATGAAACATCACTGCAGAAAAAACGCGCAACATTTGCGAGAATTTCGTTGAGCGCGCGCGCGTGTGTGAGAGAGAGAGAGAGAGAGAAAGAGAGAGAAGGCGAGGGAGAGGGAGAGAGAGAGGGAGAGAGGGAGGAAAGGAGAGAGAGAGAGAGAGAGAGAGAGGGGGAGAGAGAAACGATTTATAGTTCGTGATTGCAACAGCAGCTGTGTCGATGCTCAATCTGTGAGTTCTATTGTTGCTAGTTTGAAAAGGCGAAACTCGTCGATGAAGCAATAGCGGAACAAGCGAATGAAAAATTCGGAGGATAAGGAAGAGGAAGACTTAGAAAGGAGGAGAATGCGGAAAAGATTATTCAAGCATAGACTACGAACCGAATTGCATGTCTGCAAACTCAGTTATCTAAGTCTAAGATCGTCTAAATCTCGTTGTCTGCAACGTTAGCAATGAGCAATCTACGACCGTCTGATTAAACTTACGAAGACAATGACTGCATCATGTGTAGGCCATTTAAGTAGAAAGTCGCTTTCTGAACAAGTTAAGGCCATTTCAATAGGCTTAATCGAGCGGTTTGAAGTTTGAGTTTATAGAATTAAAGAAAAGAGCGACCCTATGTTGCTTTCCTTGTGAACGAATAGAGAAGACAGACTTTGGACAGAGATAATTTCTCTTCTCCTGATTCTCCCTTTTAGTACCCTAATTCTTTTACGTCAATTTTAATAATATATCAAACTATGATCTAATATCGAAATATGAAATATATTTGCATCGGTCTTTACAACTATTTTTCAGATAGTGAATTGTAATATCAACGATCTTTGGTCTTGATTTTGATACCAATAAACTGATAGGGGTTAAAGCCATGCTTGCATCGCTAAGTATCCCGAAGGTACTATTCGCTTTTTTGCTCAAAAAATCGGTAGTACCGGAAAAAGTCGTCAAGAAGAAGACGTCGCTAAAAAAGAATCAAAACCGTAGAATAATGGCGCCTGTTTTTGCTGTCCATCATTTCGGGTTTTGTTCGTTGCACACACACACACACACACAGGTGCAAATGAACACACAAGACAGGAGAATAGACCAAAATGATTTACATACGCTTGGCATTTGTATACCTGGCATTTATAATCGGACACCATTTCTATGACTGACTTCCATTTTTTTCTTCTTTTTGAAAATTTTACGGCTCTGACGCGCGGCTGTCGAAAAGCGAGAAAGAAATGGCCGATCGATATCTGTGGTCAAAATCAGCGATGTCCTGCATTTTGTCTCCTGCTGTGTCCACCAGTAATCAAGATTTCCTTAGAATTAGGGGAGTCAGCCAGACTTGCAGTAGTGTTGTCGATCGTGCATAAACAAAAAAATACATACACCCCACTGGGTGGATCGGGTTCAATCGTAGGATTCCCTCCCCCCGTCACCCCGCCATAAACCCCAACAAATCTAAACCTGCTGCACATCGACTGCATCTACTGTACGCATGCAATTTATCAGGCGTATAGAATATATACTGTATTTTTGGATCAGGCATTTGCTGGCTTCAGAATCTCTGATATAATATAATGTTTCTTAGAACAGAGGATGGACTCCCCTCTCTCTCTCTTGCTGGCTATCTCTGTCTCTCTCTCTCTGAGTCATCTGTCTCTGTCTCTGTCTCTCTGCTCTCTCTGTCAGCTCTGACTCTGTCTCTGTCTCTCTCTCTCTCTTTCTGTCTCTGTCTCTCTGTCTTTGTCTGTCTATCTGTCTGTCTGTCTCTGTCTCTCTCTCTCTCTCTCTCTCTCTCTCTCTCTCTCTCTCTCTCTCTCTCTCTCTCTCTCTCTCTCTTCCGAAGCGCTGCAGCTACAGTTCCGTCTCCCGGTTCACAAAGGTCACCGCAGGCAGCCGATGATCAGCTGCCTGTCCAGGAACTCCAACAGAAATTAATTATTGATGCTCTTTTTAACTCACAGCTTTGTTGACAACTTTGTGTGCGGTCATTTTTCCTAATTATTTTCTGAAAATGCGTCTTCCTTTTGCGTCTATTTAAAGCTAGATTTAATATGGTTCGGTGATACATCAGACAAACTCATCAATGGGAAACTGCCCCAGCGAATTGCTAACTCAATCTTCGATGTATTCGATTACGAAAAAGCGCTACATTATTGATCAATGGAATGACACCGTATTAACTTTTATGTGTTGCAATATCTGTCCGAAGGCATTTCTTTGTTACGACAGCGGCTCAGATTATGGAAGAGACGATGTACACACACACACACACATATTATGTATGTATATATATATATATATATATATATATATATATAATAATAGAATAAGAGAAAAGCGGTGATGTACATATACTGTATATAGGCCATATATGTCTTATAAGCGACTAAATAGGACATGAAACATTCCAATAATGTGAAATAGACGGCGACAACAACGCCACAATACCGTAAACATCGAATATAGAATACACTGGTGGAACCTGCGTTGATGCAGATCGAGTGGGAGGTGGGGGGCAGGGTGGCGGCGGTGGGGAGGAGGGTGCCTAACGAACGCATGGCACCGCTATTGAGGACGAGAAAATAATTTCTTTTTCAGCATTCAAATTTATTCAACCCGTGTGGAAAGACAAATTTAGAGAGAGAGAGAGAGAGACAGACAGACAGACAGACAGACAGAGACCATAGAGACCGATAGATCTTGGCATCGGCGTTGACTTCATTACCAGCCAAACGGTTTCGAAAAGAATCGTTACTGTCACTATGGGAATTCGTGAAGACGTAACCTATACAATTCGCTTAATTAAAGATAACAGTAACGCAACGTCAAGAACTCCAAGATTCTGATAAATATTTCAATTAGTTTTTACAAATTTACTTAACTGAAATTCGTACAGTGCACAATAATATAACTTGTGGAACAAATTTAGCAACATTACAACTGTCAACATAGGCAAAAATAACAGCATATACCACTGACGTCACAAAAGCTCCGGTAGGTGGCAGAAGATATTAAATCTCAAAGGTCGTATTTTTCATATAAGTTATATAGTGCCATACAGAACTTTTGATAACTAGTGCTTTTGAGAATCGAAGAAAAACTTTTTTCACTCCACCCTAATGTATACCTGGCAATTTCTAAAGCCAAGAAGAGGTTATTACCATGCTAGCGACGCCATTTCAACCTTTTTGCATTGGAAAATATTTGGATTCAGCCGATGAAGGTACAGCATATGAAACGTCTGTCAAATACCAATTTTGAGGGTCCAGCCATTCGGGTGCTAAACAGTCAGGCATAGGCATAATCTATTCATCCATTGACTTGCATTAACGCAGCATGACGCAAACTGAAAACGACTCCCTAGGAAACCAAGACGTTCTTAGATCCAGCAGATCAGAGATGGATCCTCCTCCGCCATAGCGCGCCAATGGAACATTGCACTAGGGCGCGGACACTCCACTAGTGGTAGATTGGCGCAACGGACCTCCGCCGTCCAAGAGATTCAATGATGATGATGATGATGATGATGATGATGATGATGATGATGATGATGATGATGATGATGATGGTAGGGAGGATAACTTGGGGAAAATCGATATACTTGGACGCGAAATGGATGAAGAACAATTAATTGACGACGTTTTTCTTGTCTGTAGAACATTTTCACTCGAAAATGTCGATGTGTCCCCTTCCCTTATTCCGGAACCCTGGCTACGCCACTGGTGGTACTGACCGACCGCGATCTGAAGTTGTGTGACGACAAACGAAGGAGAGAGAAAAGCGGATCGGTGCTTTTGCTCCTTTTCTATCGACAATTTTACTGGAGCTTAGAGATGAGATCGTAGAGTAACAGCAACGAAAGTTGATTAACAAACGCCGTACAATGCACGAATCGACGGCGCCCGTATGGCCCGAGACCGGTCACCGCTACTTCCGTATAGGGACATACAGGGCCGCCGAGAGAAAATCCTGGACCCTGGACAGAGCAGTCGAGGAGCCCCTCCAGTGGTGGCGACCTTTGTTTTGCTTGTCAGTCTTTTCAGGAGGCAGTTAAAACTTAAAGCGCAAGTCTTGTGCCTCGTTGACGGGTGCCCCAAACGTTCCTGAGTCTTCATCAACCCTTACCTAACTCCAACTGCGGACCCGCCTGAGACTCCCCTACAGACCGCCGGGCCCATAGGCGCCCGCACTTTTTAAGGCAAGATGGGGCACTTCCCCCTTGGAAAATGCAAATGCACAGTGGAATTTGAAAACCTTGCAAAATTGTGTTTGTGTTAAAATGTGTTTTGCCCCTCCTCCTGGAAAAATATATGTGGCGTATAACAGTGACAACTGTGTTTTGCTCATCTTGGAAAAAATTCTATGGGCGTCCGTGGTCGGGCCCCTGGGTATTTCCCACCCCTGCCCTCCCTCTCGGCGGGCCTTGGGACGGCCACTTCTTCCGCTTCCGGCACCGGTTGGCGGAGCTCCTTACGAGAACGCAGCGTCTCCGCTGCACTCAGGACGACATCGCTTGAAACGCGTCCCTCCGTCGGTCATTTGGCCAAGGCAGCGTGCGGTGGACACATTGCCGTCGGAGAATTCGAAGCAATCGAGACGACGAACGACGACTCTTTCGATGCATTTCGGAGAAAAGTAGTTGCCCGCGTTATGTGCTGTGACCGTCCAGGCTACAGTAGTAATATCTCATCTTGACGCGTCTGATCGTTTGATTTGCTAAACTTTTCCGGTATGACGTAATAATAATAATAATAATAATAATAATAATAATAATAATAATAATAATAATAACAATAATCATGAACTGATTATGGTGGCATATCATACAAGTACTGCTAAGACACCGAACAATTGAAAAATACAGTGTATCTGATAACGATCACTGTTCTGGATAACTAAATAGATTTCAGTATAGTCGCGATAAAATGCAATAGGATTTCTAGGCACCTGCGTCTAAAATCATTCTTTCGGAAACTTTTTCACAGCAGTGTGAAGAGATATTGTGTTAGAGCGATATAACCTCGGCGATATTAATAGGAAAAACTGATAAATATTAGATGCTCGAATCCTATACGCATGATCAAAATACTTCAAATGGTTTGCACTTTTGCGAATCACTTAGCAATTCAAAGTGACACGAGTCAACGATACAAACGAATTGGACAACAAAACGGAATACGCAAGTACTCAATTAGATAGAGAGCAACTTCGATGAAAACTAAAATAATCGAGGTTTCGTAAATGATAAATTCTCGTATTTTCTTATCGAAGTGACATTTATCAAGTCTGTTGCTGCGTAAGTTAGCGTGTTTTTAGTTGTTCGACAGCATCTATTCTATGCCATAAGATGGTATTTCAACTAGCTTGAAATATTTTAAAGATCCCGAAACTGAGTGAACATAAAAAAATAACCGAGTTCCACCGAAATTCTCTGATAGATCCTTGTCATCAGTAATAAAATATGAGCCTACAACTCGTATTGCTGATCTTCGTTTCACTGAATGCGAGAGTTCTATCGGCGGTCACCGTCTCGAAAAGACGTCTCGATGACGTCACCTGTCCCACCTGGACATGTCACGATGACGAAGATAAGGAGGGGGAGAAGGAGGAGGCAGAGGAGGGGGAGGAGGAGGAGGCAGTGCGTCGTCAGCGTTTCTACATCGCCGTTTTGCTTCCGAACGTCAGCGGCGACGACAGCAGCAGCAGCAGCCGTGGAGCGATCTTTTCCACCCGGATCGTCGCTCCGGCGATCGACCTCACCATCCGGAAGATCCACGGGCGAGCGTGGGCGCTGCCGTTCCGCCTCTGTGCCCTGCACGCCGACTCCCGTTGCGACATCGCCCGGGCCGTCAACGAGGCGTTCCGCTTCTTCATGTGCGGTCGGGTGGACGTCTTCTTCGGCCCGTGCTGCGACTACGCGGCCGCCCCCGTCGGTCGCCAGGCGGCGTTCTGGAACCTACCGATGGTCACCCCGGGGGCGATGAGCGTCGGGTTTCGCGGCGAGACGGGGGCGTTTCGCCTGATGACGCGCATCGGGGCGAACTTCTACTCGCTGTCCGTCTTCGTCTACCACATCCTGGCGGCGTTCGACTGGCGACGCGTCAAGATCCTGTACCAGTCGACCGGGCAGGACGCGATCATGGAAAAGATGTGCCACCTGGTGGTCGACAGTCTCGTTCTGCTCTTCAGAGACGAACGGATTACGAACTTCACCGTTCCGCATTCGGAGTTCGTCGAAAGAACGACGCAGTACGACAGATTTCTCGCCGACGAAGTGGGACGCCAATATGCAGGTGAGTTTAATTAAAGGTATTGGCGGACACACCCACCCAGCCCAACCTGAAAACATCGGTTGAACAAAGACAAAAGAAGGGGTCCCGCTCTCACAAACATGGACATTGGCCCATTTTAAAAACCCAATCCAACCCAATCCATAATGATTCAGACCCAACCCTAGCCGTAGACGATAATAATAATAATAATAATAATAATAATAATAATAATAATAATAATAATAATAATAACAATAATATTAATATTAATATTAATATTTTTATTATATTATGTGAAAGTTCCGTGGAAGGTGACAGCATTAAATCCATATTATTATTATTATTATTATTATTATTATTATTATTATATTATTATTATTATTATTATTATTATTATTATTATTATTATTATGAGGTTTTTATGTGTTGAAAGTTCCGCGGAAGGCGACTGCGTTAAATCTCTGGAGTATCACTGATATTCGCTGTAGCAGAAAAGATGTTTCTCTTTCATCTTCGGATTGTCGCATTAGAAGACCGTCGATTTCCTTTAAAAGCAGAGACCTTCTTCGTTGATTGGCCCCATCGTCTCCAGAGCCAGATTATTATTATTATTATTATTATTATTATTATTATATTATTATTATTATTATTATTATTATTATTATTATTATTGTTGCTATTAACAGGGTTTCGTTTGGTTCAGTAAGCTCTGTCCTGTCCTGATGTTTTTTTATGATGCGGCGATATACAATCGTTTTAAAAGTTTTCTAATCAATTATGGATCTCGGATGACCTACAAGTGTTGTCTCTGGACAAACACTTTAGATCAATTACTGTTACCGTTGGAGACATATTTTCCAAATGGGATTTTATTCTAGAGACGCAAGTCCAGCTGTTATATAATTCATTCAGAAACGTGCTCACTTGCAATCATGCCTATCAATAAATGATTAGATAGTGCGAGGGGTTTAGCTTAATTAATTATCTAATTCCCTTTAGAGTTGGATTTTACTTTTGCGTCCATTGACGATGAAGAGTTTTGAAATCTAGAGGAAAATTCGCGTTGGAGCAAACTATGATGCATTTATGTCAGTTTTAGGAATAGAACAAATAGATTTAAGATAAAACCTCAAAGTAGGGGAAGCCATCCTCTAGTCCTAAAAGTTTTTTCCATTCTACCAGTGGCGGCTCCAGGATTTGGCAAGTGGGGGCCGTTGGGGTGGCTACTTCTAATCATGGGGGTAACCATTTGTTGTTAGATATGTAGTATTAAGAATAGGGTCCCAACAGAGGGGCCACTGGGGGGCCAGACACTCAATAGGGGAGCACGGGCCCTCCCGTTTCTCCCCTGTGTAGCCGCCACTGCATCCTACCTTCGTGAATTGTTACTAACAGGAGTGCCATTCAATAATAATAATAATAATAATAATAATAATAATAATAATAATAATAATAATAATAATAATAATAATAATAATAATAATAATAATAATAATAATAATAATAATAATAAATAATAATAATAATAATAATAATAATAGCAAGGTTTAGAGTGGTTCAGGAGTATCTGTCCTGTTTGGGAACCATTGTGTTCCATTTGCTCTTACATTTAAATTTGATTTCGTTCGTGTTTTCTTGTTCTTTGTCTCTTCATTCTTGAGTCTACACATAACAGCAAGGTGTCCAAAAGTCGAATATTTATATGGTTTCAATGAATTTAACATGCTTTATTCTGTTGCAATACTCTCTAATTCTACAGTGTTTGATAATAAATCCAATAACTATGCAAGACGATTCTAATTCCCCATACACTGTAGTACTTGGGCGACTCTGAAATGTATTTAGGCCTACACTATTAGCTGATACTATCTTCTCATCAAATTATGTATTTCATCAGTGGTTTTCACACTATTAGCTGATAAACCACTATCACATTCTTATTATCATCCAATTCATTCGATCACTCTAGCACTAAGAATGTTGCTTTGTCTCAAAAACATTTTCTAAACAATTTTATGTCATGTCCTCGCAGAGGCGTCATTTGGGGGGGCTGGGGGGCCACGGCCCCCCAAGGAAATGAAAATAATAATTTATAATGTATTAATGTGAAAAAAACAAAAAATAGGGACGTCATTTGCATTTGGAAGGAAAAAGGTCAGCAGCCCCTAAAGCCCTAAAGGCGTGCTTAATGTCGAGTAATCTGAAGCAACTAATCGCAAAAAAGAGTACTGACAAGCAAAAAAGGTCGTCAACTCTTTTTTGCAAACTGCAAACTCGTCAGGTCGAAAAATTGCCAAAAATTGGAAAAATTTTCTCGCCCCCCCCCCAAGAAAAGTGTGAAATGACGCCACTGTGTCCTCGTGGCGCCTCCTACTTTGCTGTCGCAAAAAACCCTTGCACAAGTGGTACTTCCACCCTTCTGCATTTGCTAGTATTTTATATGTCCCAATTAAGTCCCCTCTTAATCTCATTTTTTCCAAAACCGACCAATCCGAAAAGTTTCTTTTGCAGTTCTTAATAGTTTAGTCTTGACAGTTTCTCATTGATAAACTATTGTACAACCTCTGTCTGTCTCTCTCTCTCTCTGTCTCTCTGTCTCTCTCTGTGTTTCTTTCTCTCTCTGTCTCTGTCTGTCTCTCTGTCTCTCTACGACTGTATCTCTCTCTGTCTCTCTCGATGCGTCTCTCATGAACTGGACGCATCTCGCCATGAATAAATGCATAACGAAGTTATTCATGTCTCTAACTCTGTGTGTGTACTCTCTGATCTTATCGCGTCTGTCTCTCTCTTATTTCTCTCTGTCTCTCAACTCTGTCTCTCTAATTGCCGCTCTCTCTCAAATGTCTTGGAAAGAGAAATCTCTGTCTCTGTGTATCTTCACTGTTTTGTCCTCTGTCTCTCTGATTTTTTTGGTCCCGTTCTTGCAGTGGCGTAGCCAAGGGAGGGGTTTTAAACCCTCTGGATGCCGATTGTTCCATGACTGCATTTTTAATTTTTAGCCGAGTGTCAATCCACCCTTGGCGATGCCGAATAAAAACTCCGCATGAACCGGACGCGCAGCTCCTAAAACGCCAAATGAAAAATAAATGGTCATAATCGAAACCATTCAAAAAATCCTGAACAGTCGACGTTTATAACCGTTCGGGGCGACGTAGACACAATAATAGTATTGCACCCTTAACTCCTGAATAAGTCTGACGGTTCAGATTTAATGCATTATCGCGTCCGAAGATATTACATTTTATTTCGTCGTCACGCCCCGTTCGACTTCACCCTACGCCAGCAGAATACACCAATCTACTAGCCAAATCAACCGCATGAAATGAAGTCCGTATAACGAGCAAATATCATTAAATGTATATATATATATATATATATATATATATATATATATATATAAAAAGTGTGATGTGTGCAGGAGAGACTCTATTTTGGTCTTTTATTGCTTTATTTATAGATAATGATCAAATTGATAAAAATTTAAGTTATGATGATGACGATGATGATGATGATGATGACAACGATGATATTGATGATGATGATGATGATGATGATGACAACGATGATATTGCGAACATACGCGCCTGAATGCGGTGTAGTCTGCACTTCTTGACTATCTGTTCGGTCAGTCAACTTCTATAGCGCCGCCATCGTAAAGTAAAAGGACATCGCGGCCGATGTCGAACACTGTGCTATTTTGTGATCATCATCGTCGTCGTCGTCGTCGTGTCGTCGTCGTTATCGTCGATATCGTCGCCGCCGCTGTCCAGATCCTATCCTGTTTCGCACGAGGTTAAGATACTCCATCGAGAAAAATTTCGATGTTATTTCTGTCATTTGCCGTATTCCTGAATCTAACACTCGTGTTCCACGAAGGCGCGGTCTTGTATTTAGCACTCGCGAGGTAAGCGAAGTGCATTTTGCTGTCATCAGTGTTTTATACATGCAGGCCTAATGGAAATACCCCAAGTTTTGAGCGCCCACAGAAATTTTACAGGGTGTGGGGCAAAACAGCAAAACACAATGGTCACGGTTAATATTCTAGCATGGTTTTCAAATTTTTTTATGTGAAAATATTGGTATTTGCATTTTCCAGGGAGGGGGCAAGTGCCCCAATGTGCGGGCGCCCATGCCCCCAACCACAAAGTTCCCCAAAACCTCAGCACTGAAAGCAATTTTTTCCAATGAACTGTGTCGTGTCTCTTCCCCTCCACTCAAAGTCAATCCCCCACACACACACACAAAGGCCTGGAGTCTGGATAAAACACAGACTGTCGTTATGCACGATTCTCCTCATATACAGTACTGTACTCTACAGTATCTACTACTACAGTATCTACTATAGCCCAATGATCCATTCGTATCCCTACGACTTCGTCCGTGAAAGACTTCCTTCTTAAATTATTCGTTTATACCAGAAATCTTTCATTATAAATAAAGAAATATATATATATACTGCATACATATACTGTAAACATGCATATATAATGCATCGCTTTGGCTTTTGGCCACTACGTCATCAATACGTACACCATCAAATATCTTTGTTTCGTTTGCTATCGATCAACTCTTTCAACAGGAAGTCAGAAGATCACGATCTCTCATTGTCGGTCTAATACCGTAGAAGGCAGTTTACTGCGTAAGAATGCATGGACCTAAATAATTAATTTGCGTGTGGTCGAGTTGGAGGTCGTGTTTGAGAGGCGCAAAGACACATCTGGACAGTGGTGGATTTACTACGGTACAAATGGTACGTTTGTATTGGGCCCACCAGCAAAATAAGAATTTAGGGGCCCACCTTTTCTATAAACAATACTTTTAAAGTGATTTATAATGATTTACTTGTTTTTAAACAACTTTAACTTTCCGAAATGTAATCATTCGTCAAGCAATGTGCCATGAAAAAATATTATCTCCACTATTACTCATACGCCGGATCTACGACTCTTCCGCTCTTCCGGAAGTTATTTCCCGAGAAAAAAGGCTAAAAAAAACTTGACAAGCAAAAAAAGGCAATCTCGCCACTTTTCACACTTGATCTGTAACTTTTTAGAGGAAAGTGTGTCGGGGCCTAAACGATGTCGGCCTAAATCCACCACTGCGTCGAGAGAACAAATGACTTTGCAATGTCGGCGAGCAGGGAGGAGCGCGGTTAATACTCGGATTGGGTGCCGCTTTTTTCTCTGAAAACAAGTAAACCAACGGTAGACGGGTGATGTTTTAGTCGAGGTGTAACCTTGTGGTACGCAGTTTGAAGGCCTTTCCGTACAGGACCTTATAGCGCAAGCCATAAGCTTGATAGTCTATGCGCGTTGAAGCTTGAATACTAGGAGTCTGATTCACTTATAGACTATTGAGAAAGATATATAGGCCTATTTTCTAGATTTTGTAATGTAATGTAACAAAATATTTGTATAGCGCCTCTTCTGAAAGATCACTCAGAAGCGCTTCCACAGCAAATTACTGTATATTGACAAAGAGATAAGTTTTAAGTCGTTTCAAAAAGAGGGCCATAGAATTAGGAGTTGCTAAACCACGCATACTGGCGTCAAGAGCATTCCAAAGGATAGGGCCAACTGATTCAAAACCTCGCTTCAGGAACATGGAAGTTCGTGCTTGGGGCACACTGAGAAGACCATTGGTTGTGGACCGAAGACATGGCCGACCAGGGATAGAGCTAAGGGGATGGAGTAGCTCTGAAAGGTAAGATGGAGTGGCACCATAAAGAGAGAGTGCAACCGCTCTCAACATACGAAACTCAACTCGAGCAGGATAAGGCAGCCAGTGTAAAATAGACGTCATATAATCACTAATGTGATCACGTCTTGTGACACCAGCAATCACCCTGGCTGCTGAACGAAGAACCATCTGGAGTTTATCAAGTCGCACCGATGGAAGACCAGCAAAAAGTGAACCACAGTAGTCAAGCCTTGAGCAAATAAATGCATGAATCAAAGTAGAAGCAGATGGCATGTCTAGTGTACGTCGAATCACTCTAAGCTGGCGGAGATGATAGAAGCAACTGCGACAAAGTGAGTTAATATGATCCATAAAGGTTAACTCAGAGTCAAGAATTATACCAAGATCACGGACAGAGGAGGAGAAAGAGAGGCCGGGGAAGGCAGACTGCACAGACATATGATCAATTTTTAAGAGCTGACCTCGAGTACCAAACCAGATGAGCTGAGTTTTAGCTGGATTAAGTAAAAGACGATTTGAGTGCATCCATGAATGAAGTAAGTCAGAGGCTTCAACAAATTCACGAGTGATCTGCAGCGCCTTAGTGGGGCTGGAATGTGAATAGGCCTGAATATCATCAGCGTACATATGTGTTTTAAAATTATATGGTGCAAACAAGCGTGCAACATCAGCAGTATAAAGTATATACAGAAGCGGCCCAAGGACTGAACCCTGAGGGACTCCACAAGTGACTGGCACTTCACGGGAGTAGGAAGAACCAAGTGATGCAATCATGCGGCGTTCAGAGAGATAGGATTTTAACCAGGCCAGAGGAAGACCAGAGACACCAAATGAGACAGAGAGGCGCTGTAGAAGAATATCATGGTCAACAGTGTCAAAAGCAGCACTGACATCAAATAGGGCAAGAAGAGTGACTTCTGACCGATCGATGGCCCTATAGAGATCTGAGAGAAGATGCAAGAGAAGCGTTTCAGTGGAGTGTGAGGCACGGAAACCAGACTGGTATTTCGGCAGCAAATCATTAGCCTCAAGATATGGAAGCAGCTGAAGAGTGACAACCTTCTCAAGGACCTTAGATAAGAAACTGAGGTTTGAGATAGGGCGATAACTTGACATTTCAGACTCATCAAGGCCAGTTTGCTTAAGCCTAGGCTTAACTATTGCCAGTTTCTGCGATGCAGGTAGGCAGCCTTCTTTAAGAGACCTATTGCAGAGTAACGTTAAAAAAGGCAAGAAACAGTCAATATAGTCATGCACAATAAAAGTCGGAATCGGATCGAGTTCACAGGTTTTCGTAGGCATAGAAAGGATGACGCGTCGAAGAACATCCAACGTAACTTCGTCAAAGTCCTGTAGACAAACATCTGTGGTTGTAAACTCTGGCGGCTGCGACCCAGCTGTAGCATCCCTCACACGACGAACTTTAGATATCAAATAATCCACGAACTGATTTGCAGTAAACGATAAATCCGCATTCAGTTGTGAATTCGAAGGCTTTGTACGACCGAGAATATCATTGAATGTTTTCCAGAGTCTACGAGAGGAGTGAGCATTACGTGAAATTTGACACTCCCAGTAGTTTCTTTCTTTGTCACGAAAAAACTTATGCATGTCCCTGATCATAAGTACAGTCTCACGACGGTCATCCGGATTCTTTGTTCGTCTGAATTTCCGCTCACACTTCCTAACACGACGTCGAAATGTTCTGCATTCTGCGTCAAACCATGGTGACAGAGGTTTATGACGAATCTTAACCTTGCGTACTGGAAGGAGATCATCAAGTAACCGTCTTGTTGTTGAATCGTATAGTTCAAACAGTGTACTCACAGAAGCAGAGGCAAGGTCTTCTAAGTTTTGGCACAAAGGGCTTGATTGAAGGCCTTGGCAAAATGCTTCACCGTCGAACTTTTTCCAGTTACGCACATTCCTGAGGATGTAGACAGGCTTGCTGGAAGGAAGCGGAAAGGATGCCGAGACAAGGCCATGATCTGATATTGCAGGCATGCATATTTGAATATCAGATGCAGGAACATCCTCACGAGTGATAATAAGATCCAAACATCCTCCATTGATGTGAGTTGACTCATTGACCAGTTGTACGAGCCCAAATTGATGAAGGATAGCACTAAGAGTTTTAACATCCGGCAAAGAAGGTCTTTCCATATGAATATTAAAATCTCCAGCCACTATCACATGCGAATTGAATATGGCTAATTGCTCCAGGCACTGCTCCAGTTCACTGAAAAATTCACTTGTAACAGGTTGTGAACCTGGCCGATAGATGGAAAGGACAGTGCAAGGGCCATCTGGCGTAGAAAATGTCAGGCACATTGACTCAAAGGTAGTCGTGGTAACATTGATGTCGACTTGTTTTGCTTTATAAGCAGCACGATGGTATACTACGATACCACCCCTCTTGAGTCACAGTTTTGACCAATTGTGCCTCGAGAAGCAGATCGTGCTTGGCTTTGAAAAGTGTAGCCTGGTGGCGCAGCATTACAAACTGCAACATCGGATGACCGTTCATGCCATGATTCGGTGACGATAAGGACGTCAAGTTCTTTGGAGACAATTTCATTCATGACCGACGTGTACTTGCTCCTTATAGAACGTACATTCCACGTTCCCAGTCGGAAACAGTTTTTCACACGCACTCCACGAGTGGCCTGGGACTCATCTAGGCACGACACGGATAACTCAAGGCGATGTGGTCGCCAAATGTGAAGTTTGAACAGTGTCTTACGAACGGATTGTGAAATAACCGGATTCGTTAAACGCAAATCACGTAGCTGCTCACCAGAGTAACGAATTTGGGACAAGGGAATGCATCCTACTGAAGACGGGGGACTCTGCAACGTGTGTCGAAGCGTTCGAACGGAAAGAACTGACGGCTGCCTAGGTGCCGTTCGTATAGGTGGCCTCCGATCCGAGTAGGCTGTGTAGATGAATGCTCCGTTAGCCGCCTGTTCCAGAGTCGGTCGGGGGCGTCTTCGACCTGCCCTCCTACCGCGATGACGACGAGCCCAGCGCGGATTCCCATGAACTCTGAATATGCCTAGTTCGATCAGACAGTCGACGACGCATAGAGGGGGTCGATCACCGGGAGAGCAATTCAGCAACTTGATGTCGATGGACGAGTAGTTGAGCATGGCTAAAGTCAAACGCTCCAACTCAGAAATCCAATTAAGAAACGTTGCGATAGAAATATATTCAAACGGCAGCCATGTTGATTAACGGCAATTTTCAAAATGTTAACGGTGTTTATGCAAGACAGCTAACTTTTAAACTTAATTACGCCGAAGTCGCTCAAATAATAAGTCAACTAGTACTATATCCAGATGAACTGTCAAATAATACGAATTTTAGCACATAATGAGAAGCCAAACGTGAAAATAGTCCAACAAAAACACACTTAAACCGCAGGATCAAAATACTTCGGCAGCCACAAGCGGCGCCACCTCTATTAGATTTTACTGTTTGGATGCTAAATCAAAAGTCTAGAGCACAAAAACCGGTACCTTTGGCCTTTGGATTTTGGTCCTAGAACCGAATATCTATCACTCAATTAACAATCATGCGAAATGTTTGCAATTTAACAAAATTTCACAACACTTTGTTAGGAATTTTTATCCAATAGCAGGTTTTTTTCCAAATAGGTTCATAATAACATAATAGTAATTTCATGATAGCATCATACTACTGTAGTAATAATAACATCATAATAGTATTTTAACATCATAATAGTAATTTCAGTAAGGCTAAGTTCATGATACATAATAGAAAATTTACAACATTTACAACATTTACACTTTTTAAAAAATTTACAATTTTTCATCGTAAAGATCTTGCAGCAAACGAACAGCAGAGAAATTAATTGCTGCAACGAACCGCATGAGACTGTTTGCGTTTCACTGTTCCACGAAAATTGGTTCAATCATTTTCTAATCTAGAAAGTGCACAGATCTCGCCGAACGAACAAAGACCAATCGCCCTTATAATAATTGCGGCGCTTTGATATCAGCGCTTGCCGACGCACACACAGCAGCACTTCTACGCAAAAGTAAGTGCAGCCGCACAGATCTGTTTTTCTTGCGCTTGAGGTTGGAGGTGGGGGTGGGGGAGGGGGAACAGAGCCGTGCGGCTGCGATGAGAAAAGGCAAATGACCCGACCGCCTTAAGAAGGAAATCAACGTCCCATTAATTAAGATTACAACGATCATCCCATTAGCACCAAATGGAGGCGGATCTCTTTCTGTGGCATAATGACACAGTGGCGTAGCGTGACTTTTGGGGTCCGGGGGGGGGCATCCTTGATATGGGGCCCCGAGTGGCTGACGAGCAGAAAAAAGGTCGTCGTCCACGTTTTTTATAGTGTTGACTAGCAAAAAGCCACTCTTCGGGGCCCCCCTCTCCCGGGGCTCGGGGGCTTTCTCCAAAGTGCCCCCACATTCCCCCCCCCCACGTTACGCCACTTCATAATGATCATGTCGATCATAGTCGTCGATCTTCAAATCACGATCCTAGAATCTCGATCTTCACAACATTGCCTTTAGGGTCTTGAATTGCAGCACAGAACTTTGCAAATTGTCGAGAACTACACGATACAGATTCATAGAGGGGCTGTCCATTAATTACATCAACAAAATTGTTGACATAATTAATGGACAGCCACAGACCAATTTATTTAGATGTGAGATACGTTCCAAATTCTGTCAACAAAAGAACGAAGTAAGACAAAACTTACAGTGTCTTTGACTTCATCACGCGTAATGAGTATAAAAGGAAAGGCGAGGAGGAGTAAACTTATGGGAGAGGATACGAATGAAAGGGAAATAAGCAATGATGATATACAGTAACTGGAGGTGAATAGATGAGAAGTCAACGGCTGATAAAGGGAAGAGAATGATGAGGATGTAAAGAGATACACTGTGACGGAATAGAGACATTTTGGAGAAATATTGAGGCCAGAGCCTGTTTTAGGAAAAATTTATCACTGCACTAAAGTCAGAAAATTTGTGGACATCCGCGCAAAAAGCAAGCAGAAAAAGGTCGTCCGGAAAATGTATCACTGCACAAAGCACAGGAGAACAATAGCAGTTTATCACTGCACATTTTCATTTTATCATTGCACATTTTGTGTATCACTGCACGTTAAAACAGGCCCTGATTGAGGCCGTGTTGGAAATCGGTGTTGTTAGAAAGTTCTAGATAGTAAAAAATCTCATAATCTAGGCCTATTTATTAATCAGCAAATATTCTGTTTAATCTATCAATGTTGATTTCTTTTTAGCAATTCGTTTAGTTGAGATTCTCACACACACACACACACTCTCTCTCTCTCTTTCTCGCTATCTTACTTTCTCTCTCTCTCTCTCTCTCTCTCTCTCTCTCTCTCTCTCTCTCTCTCTCTCTCTCTCTCTGTGTGTGTGTGTGTTCTTATCGCCGTTTAAATCACGCTCAGCTGCTAATTTAGTAATGTAGTCTCTCATTATTTACTTTTTGACGTTTAACGTTGCACGGCCATAGAATACCCAATTATTTCCTCGTCTTTCCGAAAATTCAGAATTCCATGCAGAAAAACTGTAACAATTGCATTTGAATTGACCTCATGCAGTACGATCTCGGGTAATCGTGAGCGGTCGTGACTCCAGTCAAATAGCAGGAAGTACAGTGCATATTAGATGCTAGTATATAGCCAAACTATCGGAGTACCGCTATGTATGCGTGCCTAATTGTCTCAGTCAAATAGCAGGAAGTATATTAGATGCTAGTATATAGCCAAACTATCGGAGTCATCACCGCTATATACGCGGAATCATCACCGATATATATATATATATATATATATATATATATATATATGGGTTACGCCCTGGGGCGGTAGGCTGACGGAGCGAGGTTCAAGCCCCGATAGCGCCCCTATAGTGGCTTTCACACAGGGCAGTAATGCTTACTAAGCCACTTTAAATCACGCTATAGATTAGAAAACAAATCTTGTTCGCCCTAAGTACGCACGAGAAATATTCCAACGCCTCTGAATGGCATATATTTAAAAGGGCGCCACATAAATAGTCCATCGCATTCCCTCCCATCAGATGCTGCGTGAACCCAGCGTGAACCCTCTAGTGGCTTTATACACACGTGCCTTTATATACACGTGCCTAATTGTCTCAGTCTAATAACAGGAAGTATATTAGATGCTAGTATATAGCCAAACTATCGGAGTCATCACCACACATCATCAGTGTTTAATCTAGACTCTGGACTCCGGGGGTAAACTGACAAGACCGGGGGAAAGTCAGCTAGGGGGCTGCTGTTGATGTAGTATGCCAAAATTTCCGGAAGGAATTTGAAATTACCGGGGAAAAGAGCAATTTTGCCCCACAGAAACGGCCTAGATTAAACCCTGCACATCAGGATAAACTAAATATATAGTGAACAGATTTTTATAGCGCCCAACTGCTGGAGTCATCACTATACAGTAGCTGGAAACTCACATGTAACTCAGACAATTAGGCACGTGTATATAGCGCCCAACTCAAGGAGTCATCATCATAGAGCACCATAAATCCTAAGGTGTCTATCGAGGTCTCTATGGAGCTGTTCTTGGAAGTTGGAACTTCTTCCCGTTTTTACAGACTATTTTCAGTTTACTTCCTCTTATGACTGGATTCACGACCGCTCATGATTACCCGATTTCGAAAAGCATTTACACACACAAGTCACCGTTTTACAAACGAGTGTATAGCCTATAGTGTAAACAGGTGTTGCACACGTGCTACTCGATATTTTCAAGTTCAAATCTTCAAATACTCCAATTATTTGTTTATAATTGTTAACGGTTGGGGCTGATGACGCGGTTTCGATGAGAATCTGAAGAGATTTTAATAAAGTTTATTGAAACATAAATCGTTGACACTTAATACCCTCCAGATCACAAACCGGAAGACTCTAGTCTACTTCCTAGTTCCTACTTCCTACAACAGTGTTGCCGATTTTCACACAACACCGATAAAAATAAGTAAGATAGTAAGCAAAAAGAGGGCGTCACATAACAATATGCATTCCACGACAGCCGCAGTGTCAGCCGCTGTCCTCCTGTCGATATAGTATTCTTGGTCTTCAGTTGCAACAAATTGTCGGTGTACACTAAGCATCCGCTATAATGGCTCTGAATAGAAACCAGACCAAACGTTTCGTTCATGTCTAACCGGCATATAGCACTCTAAGCAACTGCAACTGCTTATCCCAGTGTTTCCAAAACAGTGTTTAATCTAGACTCTTGGACTCCGGGGGGAACTGACAAAGCCGCCGGAGGAGGGAGATTCTACTAGGGGGCTGCTGTTAGTTAACGTAGTATGTCAGAATATCCGGATGGATTTGAAATTTCCGTGGGGAAAGGGCAATTTTCCCCTCCGGAAACGGTCTAGATTAAACCCTGTTCCAAAACTGTGGGTCGCGAAAATGGGTCGCACGGCTCAAGTCTAATGGGTCGCGGGGTAGCGCGAAATTAGATTCAAACGTGTCATTTTCTAACCAACACCACGATGTCACAAGCCTTGAAAGTTGCAAACTAGGCTTAGGTTTTAAGAAATTTATACACCTCCATACACGGCTTACATGTATATTAAACTGATTAGTATTTTATCCGATTATAGTTGACAATATGTTCGCAGGGCTGCGGCATGTTGCAAAGTCGTTGAAGCGATCGCAGTTCCAAAATGTTTAGGAAACCATGGCCTAATACTTTTAAAATTAATGTTATTTCGCAATAACGCAAGGAAAGCGTATTCTCACCATTTTGCTTTGAAACTCCACTGACAATAGGGAATCTCTTTCCGAAAGTCGTAATGAACCTGGAGGATAAGCGATTTTGCCATACTCATAGGATTTTTAAGACGCGTGACAAAGGTATGTTCCTGGCAAAAATTAAAATAAACAATTTCAAGAAATTTCAACATTTATTTCTTTCATTTTGTCTATTTTGCCAAAATATGAATAATTCTACATAATATATTTGCCTTATTTTCATTAGAATTGAATCAGAGCTTTTGTTTTGCTTTTTATTCAAAACTCAGAAGATTCTTTTCACCTAGCGTTCGCCAGATGGCGAAATGCGTTTTAAAAGTATTACATGCTATGATTAGAGGGTCGCGGCACGTTACAAAACCGCTGAGGTGGGCCGCGGTTCCAAAATGTTTGGGAAACTCTGATTTATCCGATTTAATTTTTATCACATTATAGACATTTGTCTTACTGAAAAGGGAGCGGAATATGATGACAGCGTTACGCCCTGGAGCGGTTGGCTGACGAGGCGAGGTTCAAGCCCCGATAGCGCCCCTAGTGGCTTTCACACAGGGCAGTAATGCTTACTAAGCCACTTTAAATCACTCTATAGATAATTATAAAACAAATCTTGTTCGCCCTAAGTATACGCACGAGAAATATTCCAACGCCTCTGAATGGCATAAATTTAAAAGGGCGCCACATAAATAGTCCATCACATTCCCTCCCATCAGAGGCTGCGTGAAGTTCCGTGAACCCAGCGTCGCATCGTTCCAACGGCACCCGTTGAACTGCTGCACGTCACGCCTTAAAGCTGTTCGTTTGAAAGGGTCGTTCCGTGTGATTTCTCTTTTCTAATTTTCGTCGACACGGCGTTTACCGTTCTAAGGCTTCGCTGCTGAGAGAGCGTCAGAAGTTTCTTCGAAGCTGTATTTTCCATCGTCGCGATCAGGGCGCGATTTGTAGGGAGGGAAGAGGGAATCCCTCCCCCCCCAATTGCCCAACTATATCCCCTCTACTGCTATACATCCCCCACAGCTACATCCCCCACTGCTACATTTCCCCAACAACTACATCCCTCCAAGTTCGACATGTCCCCCACTGCTCCAGGTCATAAATCGGACCCTGGTCGCGATCAAAGCAAGGCCGATCTGTTATTTGGAAGTCGATTTATAACAGGAGCCGGTTCGGTTATTACACCGTTGATGAAAGCTAAGAAAAACTTGTTGATCGCCATCTCAGTTGCGAACTGTTGCTATATGATAAACGCCAATTTTTTCGTATCAGATGTGATATTTTCTATAGTTTCCATAGCACAGTTTGAGGGTAGTTCGTTTTTACGTATCGACTGTACTGTATATTATCGTCTGATGTCTCATGTCTATCAGACATCTTCAATTTGACTTATTTTTTATCGTTTTCAACTGTACAACAGGTGCCCGCTGAAATTTTCTTGGATGATCTACAAATGAAAATGCAGACGAAATTTGACACCATCGATTTTCTTTATACGCGGATTCTCAAATGAAACTCTACAGCGGAAATATTTTACAATTTACTGTTGGAACAGAAAGCCAGACATGAAGATTGTTACTACAAGTTCTGAGTTCTTATTTTGCTATGACAGAAGAAGAAGAAGAAGAAGAAGAAGAAGCGGAAATATTCGACAAGAACAGGTGGCGACGGTCACGTGATCAGTCCGGACACTTTTTGCAAATATAGGCGCGACTGTCTACTAAATTGTCGGTCAAATGGACGCATTGGGCAAAGACAGATGACATTTCTAAAGCGACTCAACATGCTTGTAGTAAAATATGTAAGACTGACAATTTAAATCCGGAGACAACGTAACGTAAATGAACCACAAAAAACCGTAACTCAAATCCATGCCGCATAGTGCCTGGTCAATTCCAGACAGACAGACAGACAGACAGACAGACAGACAGACAGACAGACAGACAGACAGACAGACAGACAGACAGACAGACAGACAGACAGACAGACAGACAGACAGACAGACAGACAGACAGATTGATGTTGTTGGATTAGAATCTATGGCTCTCTGATTATGCATGATATGGGGCAGAATCACTGTGTAGAAGCGTTTCTCAATGGCGGAAATGAGATTGGAATTGAGGGGGTCAGAGGTTGCAAGTCGCACGCCACCCCTCTATACGTCTCCGGTACCGTTGCGGTAGGCGTGCGCTGGCAAGATAAGCGTTCAGAAAGCCTCAGCAGTCGACGGTCGAATGACGACGCGATAGGTCGGTAAGTATTGAGCTAAGATCTAGACGAAACAAATTCCACAAATCCGCAGTAATAACGCAGCAGCAGCAGCAGCAGCAGCAGCAGTATGTCGTTTCTATAAGCCTTCCTCTCCTCCTCCTCCTCCTTCTCCTCCTCCTCCTTCTCTTCCCCTATCTTTTCGTTCTCCTCCTCTTCCTCTTTCTCATTCGGTTCCTGATTTTGGTCTCCGAGGCATTGTTAGCGGGCTGTACGGTTTGTCTTCGTCTAACGACCAGCCTCCGTTTCGGATCGCGAACGCTGAGTAATGAACGCAGCGAAAATAACGACACGAGAGTCGTTTCATTGCCTTTTTTCTTTTATCTGCAATTTTATTTTGAATTCCGGCTCTCTTTGTAGACGGGGTTTTTACTACTCTTCGACTGGGCTTCTCTCTCTCTCTTCTCTCTCTCTCTCTCTCTCTCTCTCTCTCTCTCTCTCTCTGATGTTAATTGCGGATTCTGTACGTTGACAAATCAACCAGCTATTTGTCAGACCGAACGTCCGGGATCGTATATATCATTGTAGGCATATCATCGGCTATTGATGGAAAACCCGGCGACCAAGCCCGTTGCAAAATGCAATTTGCATCGAGGTAAATAAACTGGAATCAGAAGTTAGACGAAAAGGTCGCCGTGTTGACAAATATATATATATATATATATATATATATATATATATATATATATATATATATATATATATATATACAATTATACATACATATATACATACTATTTGTCAGACTGAGTGACAGATTGTCTTCGACTAACGTCGTGCCTTATGTTAAGTGGAGCGAAGAAAGTGCTAAGCGATATAACGGAACTTCAGTTAAATTATTTACGAATTCATTTCAAAGGCGTCAGTTGGACGCCAAGGAGCAGTAAATTATCTGTAGAGTCCAATTTTTGGTGTTATGTAGCTCCTTTCGAAATCGCGACGCACGCATACAATATATAGCCTAATCTAACGCGCTAGTGTCGCAAGCTGTTTGAACCGTAAGCCTATACAAGAACATGCAAGCCACTGGTCTACATTTTTAAAAAAATTTCTGCTGATTAAGTATTTTTGCAATTGAGAGGTGCATTCCAGATATGAAGTCAAAAATTATGCAATAAACTTTTTTTCGGAAATCAATTAAAGGTGTTAAAGTCAAACATAAGGAAATAGGTCTGAAGAACCGATAACACATAATATTTTTATTCAGCCAAAAATGAGTCTGTCTTCTAACCAAGAGAGCAATAAGAGCAATAGCTAGTTGCAAATTTAAGTTTTGAGAAAGGAATCTTCTCTTTTTGGATGCTCCGGTATAGTTATGGTCACAGTTATCATGCTGTAAACACCAGCAGTAGTCTGCCATAATGTTTGAGTTCCATCTGCCTTGATATCTACGTTCCATGGTTTTGATGTCTTGATGGAAGCATTCTCCTTGTTCTTCACTCATAGCTATATTTGAAGTTCAGGTAGCTATGAAAGAAATGCAACTTGACACTCATACATACATCTTCATTTTGAACTGAAAGGTCATAATTCTCGACTCTTAACCAAGTATATAATCATAAAAGCATCTTGTCTACAACTATAACATCCCATTGATTCGATAAGTCCTTTGATGTTGATGCAGTATACAAACTCCTCCTCCATATGGAAATATTTCAAAAGATCATTCTCTGCCATGATACATAAGTGGTTCCTGGAGCCAACACTGAACAGATTCTTTTCCTTCAGTCTTGAACCCAGTAACTCTGCTAACGTCGGCAGATCTAGGTCTTATGAATTTTGGTGTGGCGTCAACTTCTGAGGCCACGAAATCTTCACCATTCGCTGTTGACTGACTAAATTCATCGTTGTCAGAAACACCCAAAGTAGTGCAAATAGGTACAGGAACTTCGTCACAGTGAGCAACTGGTCTAAGAGCAGAGGGTGATTTTACTGGATGGAAGATTTTGTCTTTGTGGAATGCCTGAAATATTTACCAGGCGTCAGTTGGACTCCAAAGCTAAGACCAGAGAAAGCTAAGACAGAGAAAAACTCTGACCTTTAGTCAAATGATCTGAGGCTTTCAACACATAGAGTGCAATTTTTGGTCACCCAATTTAACTGCTTATGCATGATAAGCTTTATGCACAAATTCAAACACCTCTCTCTTTGTTTAGGTGTTGTAAAACAACCACAAATGTAAAATTTGTCAGGATCGCACTGCCCACAAAGTGTTCGAGTGCTGACATATTCCACAGAAAGCTATTTAGAAGAGTTAAATTTGCTGCGACTTGTAAGTCTCATGAACGACTGAATGCTGCCGTCGGTTTCACGCTGCTTATATAGGACTATATCCATAAAATGCTGACGTCTGCAGTTTAAAACTGCTATTTGAACTGTTGTGTTATTAAATAGTTATAACCATGCAACCTATAATTATTATATCTTTTTGCACATCCCTATCTCTTTGCATATTCAATATAGCAAAGAATTTCTTCCGGTTATTACCAGTAAATCAGAAACAGCGTTGTCGTGAGGAGAAAATGGGTGTGATTTTTTGACTAATACGATCACATGTTGTCTTCAAGTCAGCAAAATTGACGTAGACCAGTGTAATTATTATAAATTTTGCACACGCTCTCGCCTGAGTCCTTTGCTTCGACGCATTTCTTCCGGTAACCACGACGCGTTGTCGTAGGAAGACTAATCGATTGGATCACTGTAATTCCTTCCTCTGAGGGGTTTGAGTTACTACGGGAGCTTCTCGGGTTTCTCGAGCTCGTCCGTCAGAACAAATGCAGAATGTTGTAAATTTCCATTGCCGAGGCGTCAGACGGTGTCTGCGCAGAAGGTGCCAAACCGCAATTTAGAATTCACGTGAAATCGTCGACGGCGGCGGCGGCGGCGGTGAGGTGCGAGAAAATGGCGCTACAGCACTCCTGTCATACGTCATTTCCGGTTACGTGCACTGCACTCGAGTGATTGCAGGCGGCGCCTAGAATTGAAAATGGCAGGAACTATTACCGAAAAAAAGTCTAAAACCACAATCGCCCGGCAGATAGTGAAACCCCATCTAAAATGCATGAAGTATGACTATAGCAGCTAGCTACTAGCCCTTAGTCTTTGAACAATATAGCTTACACTAAAGGTCGGAGGTCAGATATGACAGAGTAGGTATATATGTCTGTGTTATGAAAGATGTATAGGCCTACGTCGACAGAAGATGGTATGTAGATAGTAATGAGCGGACTTGGAACCAGGGATATTTCTAGGATTGTGAATTTGCAGTGGCGTTGCCAGGAATTTTTGGTTGGGGGCAAAAGGGGCTAGCGTGTCAGATTCCTTACCCACCCCTCACCCCTCCACAGAAAACTTTCTCACCGGATTTGCGCGAATCTGGTAGGTAGTCTGGGGCAGGTTGGGGGGAGTTGCCTCATTTGCCCCTCCCCCGTGGCGACGCTAATGTTAAAACGCCTTCACCATGGCAACCCCCATCATTCCATAATGCTAATAATGCATAGGATTTGTGCAAATTCAACCGCATTTTTGAAAGTTATTTCGTCCTGTTAGAGATCGACGTCAAGGACTATATTGAGAGATTATCTTTAGCATCCTCTAATACATAGATATCAATCGCTATTGCAATCATAGGCCACCACCTTCTCCATTTAAAACGGTTCATCCATGACAACCCTCGTTATTCCATAATGCTAATAATGCATGGGATTTGTGCAAATTCAAGCGCATATTTGAAACATACTTCGTCCTGTTATAGATCGACGTCAAGGACCATATTGACCGACTATCTTTAGCATCCTTTAATACGTCGATGTCAATCGCTATTGCAAACTTAGACCATCGTCTTCTGTATTTAGAACGCAGTGACATCGCCAAGAATTTTTGGTTGGGGGCAAAAGGGGCTAGCGGATTTGCGCGAATCTGGTAGGTGATATGGGGCAGGTTGGGGGGGGGAGTTGCCCCCATTTGCCCCTCCCCCCGTGGCGACGCTAATGAATACCATTATCAATTTCGATCTACAGGATTCGAAATAGAGCACACCCAGCCAATTCATACTACATACTAACGCCATTGACTGTACGAGAACGAGGGACATCAACTAAATGAAAGACCTGGCGAATATCTAACGGAATGCCTAGTAGGGCGATCGAAGGAAGAGCCGCGTATTAAGATGTCTGGTTCATTGTAGGCCTGCAGCAGGTTTTATAGACATCAAAAACAAGTTTTATAATTAATTCGCTCTGTGAGAGAAGCCTATTGAAGGCCTGTTGAATAGAAAATATATAGGCCCTAGATATGTAAAAATCTAATCGATTTGAAGAAATTCTCTGAGAAAATCCACATTTTGTAACCTGAATTGACTGCGATGTTACGTTCAACTTAGCTGGAAATTACCGAACGAATTTTTTTCCTTTTATCGACTTCCTCGGTCGGCGTCATCTCTCGGGATAACAGGACGTAGGTGTACAGTGAACAGGGAACAACGATCAATCAGTTAGTTGTTCGCGTGTCTTTAAAAATCGTTTAACTCGCAAATTAGAAGGTCCGGCGAGGATCAGGTGGGCAAGGCGGAGTCCTCCTATCTCCAACCTGACTTAAGGAATCGAAATTTACAGATAAATGAGTCTCTATAGGTCTACCCCAGACAGCCAGAATGACCGATCATGGGAGATCTTGCAATGGACCTAGAGATTCGCAAACAATATAAAATTCCAGCCTGATATTCGCTCCCCCTGTGGACATGTACGCAGCGGCATATTGTGATATCGCAATTGCGACTGAATTCCACAATTAAGTTTAACAGACCCACTTAATTACTGACTAAACGTGAACTCATAGCTTACATTCCTATAGGAAAGAAGAGCGTCATATCTTTCCCTCATTTTGTACACTTTCCCGGCCCTTTCAAATAAGAAAATGATTGTCAAGAGATAGGGTTTTTCTTACACTGAAGCAGTATGATGGAACCAGAGGATACACCATGAAGCTGTTTAAGAAACGCGTTGGGAGATTTGCAAACAGCACTTTTTCAGTGCAAGAGTGGTGGACAGGTGGAATGAACTGGACGAGGAGATAGTAATGGCTACGAGTGTGAATGATTTCAAAATTAACCTCAGTGCTATAGGATACTAGATTTGGATGAGTGCAACAGTGGTTCTCACACAGGGCAGACCCTACTGAACCACTCTAAACCATCTATCATATTAAAATCGTTATTCTGTATGTCTGTTACCTTCGAGCGTTCTGATTGGTTGCGTTCGAGCGTTCTGATTGTTTGGCTGTGTGAGCGTTCTGATTGGTTGGCTCAACTTGGCTGTGTGAGCGTTCTGATCGATTACCTTCAAGCGTTCTGATTGGTTGGCTGGGTGAGCGTTCTGATTGGTCATTCTGGAATATTCGTTGCCTCGAGCGACGCGAAGCGAAGCTCGCAGCGAGCGAAGCTCGCCTCATGCGAGCGAAGCTCGCGCGAGCGAAGCGAGCCATCGAGTTCTAGTTATTATTATTATTATTATTATTATTATTATTATTATTATTATTATTATTATTATTATTATTATTATTATTATTATTGTTTGTTGTTGTTGTTGTTGTTGGAATGAGACGAGGAAATGATGCTTTTGAAAAATATTAGGCTTAAAGACGCAACGAAAGGGATGACGAGGGAAAATACAAGAAGGACAGGATGAGCAGAGATAGGGTTATAAAGGATGAAACGGAATATTGATGCTAAGGAATGCCCGCAAAGAGATGGGAAGAGACGGGTAAGGCAGCTAGAAGAAATGGACACTGGAAATCGCGAACTCTGTAACTGGTTCTAGAGAAAGAACCAGTATTTCCATTGCTGTAAGTTCTTTTTTGTTGATTTTCATGACAGAAATGGACGAAACTAGACTGCCTTGTGTCTGCATCTTTAAATAAAACTTTAATTTATTAATATCAAAAAGCTTAAGTAATGTCACAGACAGTGAAATTTTAGCAGCGAGACGGATAATTGACTAATAACCAGTGGCGGCTCCACCGGGGGGCAGGAGGGCGTGCCCCCTCTATTGAGTGCCTGCCCCCCACCCCAGTGGCCCCCAGTTGGGACCCTATACCTAATGCTACATACATTAAACAACAAACGGTTGGTCCCCCATGATTAGAAGTTGCCACCCCAACGCCCCCCTCCCCACTTGCCAAATCCTAGAGCCGCCACTGCTAATAACAGATCGCGAATTAAGCTTAATCAAGTTTGTGGATAGAACCAGACCCGTACATGGCCCTTCAGTTTCTAGTCGTGTATTTTGCACTTCGTCACAGTTAGCATGCACTGTACACCGCGGTATAATAAAGCACAATTCGCGAGAGTTCGGAATAAAGGGGCGTGATAAACATTCATTCGCTAGAGGGCTTCTCAACATCCGAAACATTGTCACTGGAGATTTACAGCGTGCTTTGGTTTCGGCGAAAGAGGGAGACCCGAGTAGCCTACTCAGTTAACGGGAAAGGAATTCCCGGATACTTTTGTGCAGGGATAACCGTGGGCGGGGGGGGCGGGATTTCGAAGTGTGACAAAATCTGGAGTGATTTTGAATTTAATAAATTTTGCCTGCTGTCTTTTTTCAGTGCCAGAAAGAAGATGGGCTATAGTCATTGGCCTAGTCATGGAGGACCAGGCCCTCTTATATTCTGCCTGGGATAAGTGATGGGATTTGCGCAAAACCATTGAGAATTTTTTCGAGGGGTGTAGGCAAAATGATGATTGGAGCAAAATAGATATACTATAACAGGGCGTAGCCAGGAATTTGATTTGGGCGGAGGAGTATAATATAATTTGGGGACGGTATAAATCTTAAAAATCTGTGAAAATCTTAAAAACACTTTAAAAAATTTTAAGGTAGTCTGATTTTGGGGGTATATATACCTAAATACTCCCCGTCGGTACTATAAATGGACGTGAACTTGGCAAGATTATCTTGACGACGCCTGTTTTTGCTTGCACGTCTACACTTTTTCGCTCGGACCTGTCTCGATGTGCCCCCTTAATTCCTGTACCCTGGCTACGCCACTGACGATAAAGAATAATTGATATATCGTTTAGACTCGGCTATGTCGCGTCTCTTTTGGATCTGAAGCCATTTGAGATCCGTGCGTTCATTTGGTCAGGTCATAAATAAATGTATTCATTTATCGCCGAATAGATTACAAAATGTGACTGCAGATGTCAATGCAATGTTCTATCTGACGAGAAGAGATTTGAAAAGTATAGAAGAGAAGGGAAATGTATTGCCTATGCAGGACCTAATGAATAAAATTAGCAAGTACAGTAACTTCCCCTGCGATCGATGAAGAATTATGACCAGTACTAAGTCATGAATCCTAATTGCCCTCCCGTAGAAAGAAGCTTTAGCAAAGGCGAATAAGCAGAAGGTTAAATTTTTATTTTATTTGTATCTTTCATGTCCTAAAGTAATCTAAATGCAAACACAGTCATAAATATCCAGCAATATTCATTCCTCCTCATCCTCCTCTTCTTATTTTTTCTTCTTCTTCTTCTTCTTCTTCTTCTTCTTCTTCTTCTTCATGTGCCATGTATTGCTACGTCGGCGACCATGGATTTCCACTCTTCTCTTTTCTGGTTTTCCTTATCAGTTGGATGTTGTCTTTAGTTCTTGTTGCTTCTCTTAGGCTGTCTGTATACTTTATTCTTTGTCTTCCTCTTTCTTATTTCCCATCTAATATGTAATCGACAGCTATTAATATACGGTAATGAGTTTTCAATGTTTTCAATATCCTCTTCTCTTCAAACTGGTTGCAGGTTGCATGCTAATCCTAGCACGCACTTCTTTCTTGACGGTACGGCTATCGTCACATCTGTCTACATAGCTATCTGTCTGTTTGGTTGTATGTTTGTATATCTAACTGATTGTCATTTTGAATAGCAGTCTGTCGATTAGCGTTAGTCTTTCTGTCATTCGAACCGCCATCACCGGCGCATGATGTGTCGGCGTCATGCCTGTGGCGACATCTAGCGAACGCTAAGAAATCAACAGCTGCTCTGGGTGCCTGTGTGCCCAAGACGAATTGTCCTATTATGCTGAAAGGGTTAATCGGGCATATAATATACGTCCGATTAACCCTTTCATCACCACTGATTTCAAACGTAGTCGTTGAATATTCTCATTGGTTTCTAACTCCAGTGGCGTAGCCACGGAGGGGTTGGGTTAACCCCCCTTGGGCGGCGAAAATTTTTTTTTTGATGTATTCCCATGCAATTTTTATTTTTTGAGGCGATTTTTGGGGTGAAAACCCCCCTTGGCGGTTATCGACAATTTTTTTTTCAAACCCCCCTTCTGGAAATCCTGGCTACGCCACTGTCTAACTCTAAGAAGCAATTACAGACTTTACATATATATAGCCGCTCTGCTTAAAATGTAGGCCTAGTACATACTTGCTTTCTTAAATCATTTGCTTAAGTTTTATTGCAAGTTGTTGAAATTCTCAGTGAATTTGTTAAACAGAAAACGTTATCATAACTTTCATATCACGTTCTTCATTCATAATTCTTTACTATAGGCCTACTCTCAAAGACGGTAACGATTCTCTTCAAACTTTCATTTTGAAAAGTCACGTTTTATGCATGACTCCACGTGGACTCTATATTTATATACATGTCTGTGCTGTACTAGGCAACAACTGCAGCAACTGTGTGCAGCTCTATTGCTTTCGATTAACTGATCGACTGACTACTCGACTGATCTACTTACTTACTTACTGACTGACTAAATGGTTCAGTTTCTGTGCAGAAATAGGAGTGAAGTGTTCATTCGCTGCCATTCGTGAAATATTTCCAAGGTCGAGTAGATATTATCTCGTGCCAAGTCTTGTAATCGGTTGAATTATGAAAATTATTGATCGTCATCTTTTGTCTGCGAACATTGTTGAAATTCGTTACCCAACCCAACCCAACTGGCCATAAACACGGACATTTCTGACCCAACCCAACCCAACCCAACCCAACCCATGGGTGGATCCGACCGACGTTCGTGTTTGAGCGTGAGCTTATTAATGCGACGACGACGGAGGCAGAGAGCAGCTCAACGCGGACTTAACCCTTCGCTGCCGCGGCGTGTTCTTGAGAGATCGTTGATCGGTGGCGCATATGCAGTCTTTGCCGGGCGTCGTATTCGCGTCACATCATCGCACGAGTCGTTTAGTCCGATGTCTAAGCGTGTCCTAATAGGTACGATGAACTTGTGCCACCGGAGGAGGAGGAGGAGGAGGAGGAGGAGGAGGAGGAGGAGGAGATTTCTGCCCCGTCAAACGCAACGAAGCAGCAGCATCGTCCTCCTCTTCCTCCTCGTTAATGTTTCCGCTGACAGAATCGCACGGCTGCTGTCGGCTGCTGCTGCAACAGCTGATGCCATCCATCCATCTCCAGTGACGTTAAAACGACGTTTCATTTCCACCAATGGGAGCTTTTTACCAGAGGAGTGGGGTGGGGGTGGGGGTGGGGGGTAAGCGAATCGATCTTGCAAGACACGTAAGCTGGTGGGTTGGTTTTGTGGCAAGTTGAGGAGATTGGCATCTAAATTTGGAAGATGATGGGGGGGGGGTGGATCGATTTTGCCACCTGGGAGGTAAATGCGATGTTTCCTATGCTGTAGCCTACATCGTGACATCTCGTTGAGTGATTGTCGCATATTGATTTAGATACTTTCAAACTTTTACAATTTACGTTACTCAGTGATTAAGTCTTATTTTGGATTGAAAATTACCGATAGAAATTACTCGGTTATTCATTCTTCTATGGGGCTGTCCATTAATTACGTCAACAAATTAGGGTGGAGGGGGTTTGGAAAAGTTTGACAGTTGTTGACAGGGGGAGGGGGTCAAGAGAAGTTGACGTCAACAATTTCACTCTTTTCAAATAATCAAAAAACAGAAAGTTTCATAGAATACTTCTTAATACAATAGAAAAAAGGTCATCACCACCACATTTTGACACTCGATGAGGAAAAAAGGGAAGAAATGGTCATTACCACAAAAATAATAACCTTGTTATTGGGACCTGTCATTGATCTTGGGGGGTGGGTCAAGAGTTGTTGACGTAATTAAGGGGGGTAAGTGAAAGTTGACAGTTGTTGACAAGGGGGAGGGGGTCAAAAATTACCCAAAAAATGTTGACATAATTAATGGACAGCCCCTATTCTTAAGAACTTCAACTACAGGTCAACGGTGATAAGGGTGATAATAATAATAATAATAATAATAATAATAATAATAATAATAATAATAATAATAATAATAATAATAATAATAATAATAATATTTAAAGGGTGTGTAAAAAGTAATTAATTAATCATGATTTTGATCCAGCGGCTAGAATTCATTCAAAATTAATAGAATCCAGGGGCTTAGCGACGAGGGGTATATCGGTATATATACCTCCCAAAAAATCAGGCTTCCTTGAAGTTTTAATGTGTTTTTACGGTTTTCAAAGTTTTTAAGATTTATACCTCCCCCAATCGCATTATTCCTCCAAATCAAATTGTTGGCTACGCCCCTGATAGAACCATGTAGCGATTTAACCATTCAACCACAGAGAGAGAGAGAGAGAGAGAGAGAGAGAGAGAGAGAGAGAGAGAGAGAGAGAGACAGAGACAGAGACAGAGACAGAGACAGAGACAGAGACAGAGACAGAGACAGAGACAGAGACAGAGACAGAGACAGAGCAGAGACAGAGACAGAGACAGAGACAGAGACAGACAGACAGACAGACAGAGACAGAGAGAGACACAGACATACAGAGAGAGAGAGAGAGAGAGAGAGAGAGAGAGAGAGAGAGAGAGAGAGAGAGAGAGAGAGAGAGAGAGAATGTCGTTAATTGTAGCAAAGGTTAGGAAATTTAAAAAATTTGCTCATTGACAAAAGTGCTAGACTTGATCGGAGTTGTGAGGCACTTAGACCCTTGATGACTACCCCTAAAAATGATGGTCTAAGTCAGTGTCTCCCAAACTGTGGGTCGCGACCCAAAAGTGGGTCGCAGGGCTCAGTCTAATATGGGTCGTGGGGTAGCGCGAAATTAGATTCAGTGTCATTTTCTAACCAATACCACAATGTCATAGGCCTCGAAAGGTGCAAGTAAGCTTAGGTTTTAAGAAATTTATATGCCTGCGATCATCCATACACGGCTTATATTAAAATTATTAGTGTTTATCGAATTTTAGTTAACAATATTTTTGCAGGGTCGCCACGTTACGTAGGACTACTTTTAAAAATTAATCTTATTTCGCAATAACGCAGGGAAAGCGTATTCCGACCATTTTGCTCTGAAATTCCGCTACCAATAGGGAATCTTTTTTAGGCCTACTTGAGACGTATCGATTAAGCGATTTTGTCATTCTCATAGGAATTTTAGGACGCTTAAGAAAGGTATGTTCGTGGCAAAATTTAAAATAAAGACAATTTCAAGAAATTTAATATCTATTTCTCTCCTTTTGTCTTATTTGTCAAAAACGTTAATAATTCTGCCTAATATATTTGCCTTATGTTCATTCGAATTGATTTCGTTTTTTCCATTTATTCAAAACTCATAAGATTCTTTCCAACTAACGTTCGCCAGATGGCCTAATGCATTAAAAATATATTACATGCTAAGACTATGGCCGCGGTACGTTACAGAACCGCTGAAAGGGACCGCTGTTCCAAAATATTTGGGAAACCCTGGTCTCAGTCTTAGTTTTGGAGGCTGTGACATTCATTGCGCCCGTGCTTCAACGGCAGTGCGATACGAAATCACCCCCCCCCCAGCCGATTAAAATCCTGATGACCCTCGCCCCACCCTGGTACAAAAACAAATCGGGCGTCGATTATTATGTCTACGACGGTGGCGCCACAATCGGCGATGGAGAATCTCCATATATACGGCTCTTCTCCTCGGTTTTTTGGGTGTTTTATTATGGGTGCTTACTTTATTAAACGTCCGCTCGTCTTCGAAAACGAGAGGCGATTTATTATTTGTCGTCTCAAAGGGGGATCTCTTTGAGACGACAAATAATAAATCGCCTCGTTTTCGAAGACGAGCAGACGATGGATCCGCTGACAGCTGACACCTGCGCCCGTGGCTGTCGCGTCGTCTGCTGCGGGCAACATTGCATGCGTGGAAATGAGTCTCTTTAAAAACCCAACCTAACCCAACATGATTCAGACCCAACCAAACCAAACCCAGCCCACGAAAACAATAGGGTCGCTTGACCCAACCATACCCAACCCACCGTAATGCATTACAATTTCTTAAACCAGTTGATGTCCGAAGAAAATTAATCAATCAAATAGGTTTTGTAGGCCAACCCAACCCACCATAGACATATTTTTCTGACCCAACCCATGGGTGGGCCCAACCCACGTCGATGCCCTGCCTGGGTTATCGAATCCCAGTAACACAAGCCCCCACCCCACCCCCACCCCCACACCCCCACCCCGTCCCCACCCCCCACACGATCGCCGACGCTGCCGACGACCACCGAGACAGCTATACGGGACAAGTGAGTCCCCGAAAGGATGCATTTGGTCCACGATTTTTGCACAGGTTCCTGAAATGTGGACCAAACGAACACCTATATTGACTGGCCGATCATTCACCTTTCCCGTGGGCCATGGCCAAGGCTTTTTTCAGAGGGAACGCACGGGAACGGCATTCCCACACCTTTTTGCCAGATTGTGTTATGCATATATAAATTATGGATATGTAATAATGCGTTTGGGAACGTACAGGTACGGCGTTCCTACACCTGTTTTGTTTATGAGTAAAAAGGGATGAGTTCTCAAATCTTTTTTCCTAGAAAAAACACTGCCCGTGGCGGTTTTAAGATCGGCTAAGCGCCTAAGAATAACCAGCTACTGTTGTGCTGCTTTCAAAGCGCAATTATTATGAATTCACGATATTTTACTTACTTACTTACTTACTAGTTCTAAACCCCAGATCGTTTTCGGCGAAGTACATATCAGGTATGCACGAGCAGCAGAGTTTCCTTGGCGCATCTTACGGGGGCTACGATCGAGCTGTGAGAACGGTCCAGGCGCCTCCCAAATCCCGGTCAGATCTACCACCGTTGCCGTCTTCATCAGTGCATACGATCAGTACTGTTCTTTCCATCTAACGCCATGCACTCGCAGCCATGCATTTAATTCACTTTGAAAATCACCTCCAACTCTTTATGCGCGAAAGATTTTGTATCTCGTCTCATGATCAGTAACTATTTCTCCGTCATCGTCGTCGTCGTCGTCGTAGTAGTAGTAGTAGTAGTAGTAGAAGTAGTAGTAGTAGTAGTAGTAGTAGTAGTAGTAGTAGTAGTAGTAGTAGTAGTAGTAGTAGTAGTAGTAGTAGTAGTAGTAGTAGTAGTAGTAGTAGTAGTAGCAGTAATAGTAATAGTAGTAGTAGTAGTAGTAGCAGTAGTAGTAGTAGTAGTAGTAGTAGTAGTAGTAGTAGTAGTAGTAGTAGTAGTAGTAGTAGTAGTAATAATAATAATAATAATAATAATAATAATAATAATAATAATAATAATAATAATAATAATAATAATAATAATAATAATAATAATAATAATAATAATAATAATAATAGGCTACTCTGTGTCATAATCTGTTGTCTTCGGTCGCATTGTACGCCATTCTTGTCTTGACGTCGTCGTTGTCTGCCTTAGTATGGACCATAGTGCATAGATATATAAGGACTATGGTATGGACTATGGAGCCACAGGTCGACTGACGAGCGGAAGGGTGGAGGAGATGGACGGACGGAATGGAGGACGACGCAGAGTGCGTTGAAGGGCAAAACGCACGCAGCAAAGAGCTTTGATGGCGAGAGGCGCGCGACTGACAGACTAGACGCCGGGAAAGAACAGATCATCGCGCCTGGGTCACGGATATGCCTTCGTCCGTTGGATTGTTATTATTATTATTCGCGGGGTAAAGAAGTGCTCGGGAAACGAAATAAACGGTGAAATCCCCATTCAGAGATCTCAATGTGAAATTCTACAAATCAGATCCTTTGATTTCTTAACCCTACTAGCTTTAGATTATAACTTCGTGGAAGAAGAAACTCCGAAACACCGCGGGACTAGAATAAGTTAATTATCAGATAACGATACAGATAAACGATATCGCTTCGTAAGATGTCTTCCGAGAAGATGATAGCGTTCTCCGGTAGAGTTCTTTTATTCGGCGGCGTTCTTCTTTCCGTTCTTTGTCTTCTTCCGGCGGAAGCTGTAGCAGAAGGAGACGCTCTGAATTTAACGGTCGTCAAAATTGCGGTTTTGCTTCCCGAATACAACAGGTTTTTCTCGATGAGGCGGATGCTTCCGGCGCTGGAAGTGGCGTTGGAAAAGGTCAACCGGCGGCTTCCGGTTAGCCTCGTTTTCGGCTACGAAAACTCGCAGTGCTCCGAACTGTACGGAATGAAGGAGGCGATCAGCTTCTTCGTTCGCCGCCAGGCGGATGTCTTCTTCGGCCCGGTCTGCGACTACGCGGCCGCCCCAGTGGTCCGTCAGTCCCTCTTCTGGAACATTCCCGTTGTCAGCACGGGCAGCTTCGCCCTCGACTACTTCACCAGCAGAAGTACCATGTACGCCCTGCTGACGCGGGTCGGGCCCGCCAACCTCCAGTCCCTGGCCGAGTCTCTAGTTGAGGTGATGCGACTGTTTCGCTGGCGGAGGACGAAGATCATGTACGCAAGAAAGGTGGACAGCCATGACGGCGTTTTCTGCCATCTGGTGGCGGAAAACATTCACTGGCGGTTCGTCCAGAACGCCATCAAGATAGAATACGTCAGACTGGAAGACATAGAGACGGATGTCGACGAAAATCTGAGGAAAATCGCGCGAGAGTTTTCCGGTCGGTAAATAAAAAGTAGCGCTCTTTTGCGTCTGGTTTTAATCTAATTTAATTTTGATTTAATTTCCGATCAGTTTGCGTTCTTTCGAATTTCGTCGAAGCCCGTAGTTATTGTAGGATAAGTATATTATGTACAGATATTTCTCGCACTTGTGTGTAGAATTGAATGAATCCTATAGGGAGACCGAAATAACGGATAGAAGTTATGTTATGATATGTCATGGGATTGGGGCAACAACTTTTATAGCGCTATAAGTGTAACGAAAGTCAAAGGCAGAGTTAGAGAAGCAATTAATTATCATTTAAGAAATATTTTCATCAGAGTTAAAGCCAATCTTTGAATATTTCATATACTTCATTGTCCAGCCACCCTTAAAAACACGACATAGTCCTCTTTATTATGAATTCGCTTAATTAAATTTCACAAAATGCAGTATGACCCGAAATGGCGTGTTGTTCAAGGTACCTAGTCTGTACATGTGTCAACTGTAGTAAGTACTTCGTCAACTAGTAAGTGCTTCAACACACTTCGTGTCAAATTATTCCACTGGTTGTGCGAGAACGCGTTTGATAGTCTGGTGTTATTTCAGTTGACATTCGGACGGCAAATTGAGGTGTCGAGTCTCAAAATTTTCGACAATTTTGCGTTTTGCTTTTCTTCTCTAAATCAAATTGCTTTCGCTTTTGCCATCGCTCACGGGTGACATTTGACGCAACTGTAAAGGCCAGAAAGATCATAATCACATTATCCTTGTGTTCATTAACCAAGCAGTTACTTGCATACAGGGTGCGATTTGTGACCTGAATCAGTGGGGGTGGCGGGGTATGTCAAGCTTGGGGATGTAGTTGTTGGGAAACGTAGCAGTGGGGGCATGTAGTGGTGGGGGGTGTAGCAGTAGGGGATGCAGTTGGGCAGTGGGGGGAGGAAATTCCCCCATCCCCCTACAAATCGCGCCCTGATTGCATATATTGAATGTCACTAGAGATATTTTAAAATCAACGCTAGGCCTACGTATTGTGTTTGGGTAGAATGGAGAAATTGCGAAGTTAGGCCTAAGTATTGCTTTAAACAAATTACAAGCAGCCATCAGCCATCTTATTTTTTTCTAGTCATCAGCAAAAACCGAAATGGAAAAATCATTACTATTGCACGCGACGACAAAATCCTTCAATTTATATGGCGCCTACTTAACAACTTAAAAACCATCTGTAACAAGCAATTGCTGTAGGACGTTATATGGATAGCGTTTGCCTCCAGAGAACTAAGAATGTACGGTCAAAAGCACGGAGACTGAGAGATATTGCAGACCTGCTGCGAAGTGGCTAATCCGCCGAGTGGAACAGGTGGTCGTTAAAGTTTCATGAGTCCCTGGAAGGGTTTTCAATCAGCAGGTGGTTGCTGGGACGTTGACTATTGAGATGCAGAAGATGGCTGTTGATAGCCTGTACGCAAGTGCAAATTGTTCAGGCATAGGGTGGGACAAAGGAAGATAATTTTTTCTAGTGCAAGAGTTGTGCAAATGGAACAGTTTGAACAAAAAGGAAATAGCAGTTGAAACAATAAACGGAAACTAGGCTATAAAATGTAGAGTTACTGGGGTGGTTTTCACACAGGCAAACTTAGCCGCCTAAATCACTTGAAATCACATGATCATTACTATAACATCACGTGGAGACAAGAATCAATCGTGGAGAGAACAACCGAACAGAAAATCGATCATCAATATCGATCTATAGCTACGAAGCTTGTCTGAGTGATTTCATTTTACCGTCACGTCACTAAGAAAATGACGGACATTCCATAGATTTGATGAAACAAATGACGGTACATTTGTCCTAATCAGTAATTTTTGTTTATCTCGTATCGGACTTATTTTGCTGTGCTGGATATACTGACGTGGCAGATTTTTTCTTGACCTTCTTTCACGAGTGAAACAGGAAATGGTTTTGGAGCGATATCCTTGACTGGACATTGTATGACCGTTCTCAATCTGATGGCCAGTTCTTTTATCCGATCAAATCAGAAATTGCTAAATTATAACAGTTAAACACACTCACAGTATTACAAAGATTAACGGGTTCTGTGAACGCGGATCCGCCTCAGCGTTCGTGGCCCCTACGATATCGGAGGTCACGGCGTTTCGCCGAATAAACAATGCCCTTGGATTTGTGGCTGCTTAAAGAGGCCATCGACACGCTGGCTGTTCTATTTTCGTCAAAATCACCGTGGAAGCATATCGTCCGCCCTACTTGAAGCGGCCAGGACTTTTAAAAATAGAAACTAGTCACCTATCTCGTCAGGAATGGACTTATGCCGAAGCATCAGTCGGCATATCGAAAAGGTCATTCCACCGAGACGGCCCTGATGAAGATACTCAATGACATTATCGATGCGACGGCCAATGGAGAGCTTTCCTCCTATGCCTATAGAACGGTGGACCACGACACGCTGAGCGCCTTGAAATCTCCTTCGGGGTCACTGGCGGAGCCTAGGGCTAAACACAGTCAGTTGTCTGCTTCACGAAGTAGCGGTATATCGGCCCTGGGTCCACTCCTGTTCGTGCTCTACGCGGCAGACGTCGGACGGATCGTCGAATCATCGGGTAATATACGACGGTCATGTATTCCTCCTGCCTCCCGTCGGAGACCGATTTCTGTCGTGCGTCCGTGAATGCATCACTCGGATAGAGCGTTGGGCCACGGCTATCGCCCTAAACCCGAGCAAGACGGAGCTCATCTGGTTTAGCACTCAAGCATCTGATCGATCGTTCGGAGCTTTCTCTGGACGAGGCTAACATCCAGCCATCGACAGAGGTGCGCTTACTCGGAGTGATCTTCGACGAAACGCTGACGTTTGCTGGTCAAGTTGCCATATATGATCCGAGAGGTTCGTATATCTAACGGCAGCCGCGATATATATCGACTACTGATTTTATAGTTCGCTCGCCTGCAGTCGATCATCAACGCCTAATTTCGGATCCGGTGGCATGACCACGTATCAGGGACAAGCTATCCCGGAGCGCATTGCATTCAAGCGTTGCTGGCTGACGTTCCGGCACTCGTCCCTCTTGTCCGGAATACTTAGCGACCTTGATTAAGACGACACGACCGATTGCCATCTGCGCTCCAGCAGCCGATCTTATATATTCCACCTCCGTCGAAGACACTCAACTTCGGCGAACGTTCTTTTTCAAACCCTCCTATTAGATTTGCTGTCGATTCGCCTTCGTTTGATGCCTATTTAACATCTGATTATGAATATAAACGAGGATAAATTTCACATTTAGTATTTTAGTATTGCTATTTTAAAATGAATATGCTAAGCATTTTATTAAGGTAAAGAACGAGGATTACGATCAGAGGTGTAGCCAGGAATTTGATTTGGGTGGGTGGGTATAAATTTGGGGAGTATATATTGTTATATATATAATATAATATATGCTATATATATTATATGCTATATATATATATATTTATATATATTATACGATCTGTATATATGTTATATATACTGTATTATATATATATACTGATTTTATGGTTGGGGGTATAATCGGTGTATATACCGATACGCCCCTCCCCGTCGCTAAGCCCCTGATTACGACGCACTAATTGCAAATTTATCTTATATATGAACAAATTAGATTTGCTGTCGATTCGCCTTCGTTTGATGCTCGATTCTGATTATGAATATAAACCAAATTTCACTCGACGAATCAAGTAATGCAGATGAGAGAAGAGGACGTTTGATACTGCAAATCTTACTAGAAATGTTGATCCTATGAACAACCAGATTATTTTTAGGTGGTGTAGCTCAGATTCTATCCAAGATATCAAGAAATCCAAACTTTCAACTGATAGCAAAAACCGGATGGAAACTAAGAGTGTACGTTATATTTTTCGATCGTGCTTTGCGCTATAGTAATCCCTATGGGCCAAATAATTGCTATAGGCCTACTTCAATAGGCCTACAGGTTGTTTTAGAATAGTCATAGAATAGTCGGTGGATGAAAACTATATTCGACTATACTATACTAGAAAGCTAAGATTGCTACGGAGGCCAGTGGCGGTTCCAGGATTTCTTGGTGGGGGAGATGAAATGAAATCATAGGAAGTTGGTGGGGATGAAAATAGAAGGAAAAATCAATAAACTTTACCCAAAATGACTGACAAAAGGGAATTTTACCCCTAAGTTTACTACACTTTTACCGCGAAAAACAGGTATAGCTTTACTAGACTTCTACCCAAAATAGGCTTCACAGGCAAAAAATAAGTCCGGTGGGGGTGCATCCCCACTCATCCTCCACGTGGAGCCGCCACTGACGGTGGCCTGACTGTTTTGACCTCCTCACGGTACACTAAATATTGTTTTTAATGCTATTGAAGCGATCAAGAGATCATTCATTATAGTTTCTATCAATTGATCGAAGAGCTCGGTCCAGTGAACTCAGATCCGATTAATAAGCTTCCAGCGACGACTGAATACCTCGTCTGGTCGATGGTGGATTCGGAGCCGGTCCTCTTCTAGACGCCTGGTTTTGTGGCGAATGCACTTTACTGCGTAACGCCAAACGCTTCGCTTCACTTCGCCGGGAAATCAATGACCCGACAATTCGCTGGAGCAAATAAATAATTGTTGCGACCGTCGACAAACATTACAGGGAGGTCTTTGTAAAGATGTCTGTTCGTCTGATTAAGAATGTCCACGGTGGACGTATATCTGTGGTCCAGTAAGAATCTGCTTCTTAAGAAGAAGAAGAAGAAGAAGAAGAAGAAGAAGAAGAAGAAGAAGAAGAAGAAAGAAGAAGACGACGACGACGAAGAAGAAGAAGAAGAAGAAGAAGAAGAAGAAGAAGATTGAATAAAAGGATTGAATAAAGGACGGGGCGGAAACATCATTAAACAAAATATGGAAAAGTCACAACATCCCTGTGAGCACAAAAGTCCGGTTACTGAGATCAATGGTGTGGCCGGTCGCCACATATGGCTGTGAAAGCTGGACAATAATGAAGGAAGATGAACGGCGCATACAGGCATTCGAAATGAAAGGTTTAAGACAAATAATGAGAGTTTCCTGGAAAGCAGAGAAGACGAATGAGTGGGTAATGGATAAAGCAGGAGTTCAAAGAACCCTACTGAAAACAGTAAAGAAAAGAAAACTGAAATACTGGGGACATATTATGCGAACAAAGCAGGAATGTCTGGAGAAGGATATAATGCAGAGCACAATGCCTGGATCACGAAAAAGAGGCAGGCCAAGAAAAAAAGTGGGAAGACAACATCAAAGAATGGACAGGACTCACTATCGAGCAGGCGATAAGAAGAGCAGAAGAATGTAACATCTGGAAGATGACAGTTCATAATGCAACCAATCTTCGGAGCGAAGACGGTTGAAGACAAGACAAGACAAGACAAGTAAGAATTGCATGCCGAGCACGGATTGCATGAAATTTCGTAAATTGTCTACAATAGCCGGTCTGTAAAATTTAATAGCCTATATCCGAGGTACATTATACCCAATGCCATAAACAATGGTAGTGCACAACACGCTTTATAACCCAGTATATGCTATAACTGAGTCATTTATAACGAAGTTATACAGTACAAAAATCAGATCTATTCTATAGATGCTAGTCAGAGTTCGAAACTGTAAGAGAGAGTTCTGGATTTTGAGTCAACATCAGTAGGCCTAAAGGGTCGACCAATTTCAGTCATAGGTCTAGGTTAGCTGAATAATGAAGCGACACGTGAATTACAGTGAAAGTGTCTTGGTAACATAAGATTTCAAGCTATGTAGTCGACCAGCCTGCGCTGGTTACACATTAATAGACTTAGACTCAAATTTAACTATCAGCTGAACATCGTTTTCAAGAACAGGTTTAATGCGTTCGTTCCGAGGAGTGTCGGTCACAGCTCTAGTGCTAGAGCATTAAATGAGTTTGGCTGCTATTTTTTTTTTATAATTTTTTAAAAATAAAACTGTCCTCCCAACATTCTTTATACGATAGGTAATTGTCGCGTGGTACAGCAGTTAGTCCTGAGTTGACTGAATAGACAGTGTAGATTACGTAGACAGTGTAAAAAATTATGGCGAAAAACCAACGTTGCTGATGACAAATAAGTAGAAGAAAAAGCCACATATTCACAGAAATATAGATAAGATCTTAAAAAGCGCTTTATGCCTACTGCTTTTTGAGACGCCCTGGCATATATATATATATATATATATATATATATATATATATATATATATATATATATATATATATATCCTGGGCTGGTCCTGGGATTGCACTGAATAATACGGAATAAGGTGCCGTGGACCAACTGTACCAGAAGACAACGGCAAGGATGGTGGATGTATTCAACTGAAGAGCATGAAAGAACAGCATCACTGGCGGAAGATCTTCGTACGCTGTCGTGCCAGCAGAGGGCGCGTTGACATTGCGGCCAGCTGATATACCGAGAAGTCATTGCTCGAAAACAGACGATAACATTCTGCTTGAATATGACGATGCCAGTATGCATTCTGGTCTGAAGTGATGATGATATTGAACGATGATCTCGTCCACGATCATCTACGTGTTGGGAATACCATCTACGAATACCAGAGAAGCTTTGCCTATAATTATGCGGTGATACGGTCCATGCAATCATCAGGACACTGGCTTCGAGAGATCTGAGCAATTGAAATCTCACGCACGCGCAGTCGGATTACGGCGAAACTTAGAACCAAGCAAACTGCAATATCCTAATAGATGTGTAAAAACTAAAAATTACTAACTGTCGCTTTCGGGCATTCTTAGAAAGCGCACCGGAGGCAACTGTCTCTCTTTTCTGGATTGATTGATCGATTGAGGTTCAATTATTTCCAAATCGCTAAATATCAACTTATCATAATGGTAATTACAGAATGGCAAGAAAAGTGCAATATAGACCTAAGCAGGAAACTAACATTCAAAAACTTAATTATCAAAACATAATCCAGAGCAGTTAAAGCAAATTATACAGATGAAAATTAAGCAATCTCTTTGAGCAGTTTTTTTGGATAAAGAAGAGAAAGGAATATGGACATTGCATCCCGATAAACCATAGAAAGCCTATGACTATAGAAAAAATGTCATTTCAAAACGCATATCTTTAGCTATCAAATGGCAAGCAGCAAGACGATTCAGGTGTTACTGTCCAATTAGATAATTTAATTATCACCAGAAATCTTACTAAGATTTCTCTCTCTCTCCTACTCAGGAAAACAGATATTCGTCAACGATTTGGATAAAACATAAAACTGTAGGTATTCAGTGACGTAGCCAAGGGGGTTAAACCAAGGAGGGGTTAAACCCCCCTTGGCTGCCGATGAAATTTTTTTCCATGCGTTTTCATATATTTTTTATTTCGGGACGCGATTTTGGGGGTCAAACACCCTGGCTGGTTGCCGACTTAAACATTTTCTAAGTGCTATAGAAGGTGTAAGGAAGGCGACGACCTTTTTTGCTTGTCAAGATTTTTCTTCGAAGTTGGTTACGATCGAAACCAATCCCCTTTCGGAAATCCTGGCTACACCACTGCAGGTATTATTATTATTAATACTTTATTATTCTTACTTGTGTGCCAAGGTAGAGATTTGCATTCGATAAATAACTCATTCGCCATAATATCCAAAGGTTACAAAATCAGTTATAACGCTGAACGAAGAACCGATACAAATAAGCGAAGGCAATAAAAAGAATCAATTAAGAATTTTCTTTTTATTTACGATTTTAATATTCAAGCAATCACACTATCATAGCGTATAAATAATTCTTAAGAATATCGCAACGTTTTGTCACAGAATTAATTTGGTCTTCTTGGCCGTCTTAGTTTCCGCTTCGAAGCGTCAAACGTTTGATGCTTCCAGCCACAGAAACTTTTGATTAATGCTGACAAATTTGTGCAATACTTAAAGTAGCACTCTCTTCATGATTGTACAGCCTATGCAGATGTTAGTCGATGCTGACGGAGGCTATATCGTTCCAATCCATTTGAGTGACATGTCATCTCTGTCATTCGAATTGGCATAATGATCATTGCGCCTACTGTAATGCTGGGTTTCGATGACTTAAAACAGATCGCTTATCTAATCTGATAAATCCTTACCGTGATATTTGAAGCACCCTAAATGAGTCCAGCTTAGCATCAAATGCTTTAGTGCAATAATCGACATTTCATTTATCTCTTTCGTAAAGCGCTCGATTAAAGATCCAGTCTTATGCTTATTCGTCTCTCTTTGTTATAAAGCGCAATCGCATTCTTATTATCGGATTTTTGACCGAACGAAGACCGGTCTTTCCTACCCTATGCTCGGGGCACGCTTTTTCTCTTTCCTATTTCCACAGCAACAAAGGCAGAGAAGTAGAATGCTTCGCACTGCAAGAGACGATGTTGAATGTGCATTGATTCGAGTTCTACGTGATGCCATCTTTCCGCATAAACCTTTCTTGTTGCTTCGTTTCCTTCCTTATTCTATCTATAGGCTACTTGTCATGATAAATTGATAATTAATACAGTGAATTTCTTGTTGTCTTTTATCGCGATTTTAAAGAGAATATCTTTGAAATAAATCGCTGATGCATTAGTCTATTATTGTTGCCTTCAGGCGACGTTCGATTAACCGCAGTAAGATATACTTATTTATTGATTATAAAAATATAATAGGATCTTATTTATAATTTATCGATTAAATTTAAGATATATATAAATAATATTTATGATAATAATTCAAAATATTTATGATAATAACTCATAATAATAATAATAATAATAATAATAATAATAATAATAATAATAATAATAATAATAATAATAATAATAATAATAATAATAATAATAATAATAATAATAATAATAATAATAATAATAATAATAATAATAATAATGTGAGTGTTCTTCGTTTGAGTTTTAAAAATCTGAACTTAAGATAAATCTTCGGAAATTCTTTAATTCAACGTTAATTTTCTAAGTATTATCTGCCTTTGACAGTTAGAACAACAATTCCCAAAATGTTCGCTATACGCGCTTTGTCAATTAATGTTTTTCTTCAATCCGCTTTGCAGGCGCGTTCACCTTTTGTTTTGCGTTTCGTTCGTTTGTGGCATCCTTACAGGTTCCTCCCGATTAATAATTTCTGCTGATCAGCTTTTCTGTCCGTTTTTCGTCGTAGTGTTTCGCCTGATGCTGTACTGTATAGGTCTTCGTTAATCTTCTTTTCATCATCTCCGCCATTCAACCGAGAGGCTTTCTGACGATATTACGGTTAAGGGACGTACAGTAATTAAGCGCTTCCTTCTTTTTTGAAGCACTTTTTACTTTTCCAGCGCTATCAATTTTCAAACTCAGTTGTCTTCGTCTTCTTCTTCTTCTTCGCCTTCTTCCTCTTCTTTCTCGTGGAAATGGAATGTATTCCGAGACCTAAAAATCGTGGGTAAAAATTCGTTGGAACTTTTGTATCGTTTAGAGAATCGAATATTTTCTACGGATTTGGAAGGAGTGAAAGGATGCGATAAGTTGATTGTATATTTATTGTATATTGTATAATGTCGATTGTACATTAACTACATTTATCTCAGAGGCCAGGCACATGGGCGTCCGCAAAAATTTTTCCAGGGGGGTGCAAAACAAGGTATTGTGACAAAATAAATAAAAAAATTTCCAGGGGGGTGCAAAACAAGGTTTTGCGACGAAAGAAACAAGTAATTTTACTTTTTTCATAACTCCACATTTTTTCCAGGGGGTGCAATTGCACCCCCTTGCACCCCCTCCGGACGCCCATGGCCCAGGCAGGCCGCTGCATATGCTGTCTCGTCTGCTATATTCACTTCCGACCTTGCCTTTGACAGAACTGAGCGGCTGCGAAGAGACGAAATATCAGAAGCTAAATAATCGAGTCTTTCTTGATCTCTCAGAATTTCTTGCTTTTAACTTCTCTTTGCGTGAGTCGAAGTAAATTGCACGTACAAATGCAAGCATGAAAGATTAAAGACAATCTTCACGTTAATAATCATTTATAATTCGGTTAATTAACCGAATAGATGAATGAGATAATAGATTAACGATCACATGGTAAGAGAATGTATACCATTTCAGTCTAGATATTTCGCTAAAGCGGGAAGAGCTATATGGAATCTCGGGGATTCTTGTGATTATTTCTAGCACACCACTTTTTCTTACGCAGTTTACGAGCAAAACAACTGGAGGTGCGGTAGCCGGTGGATAGGAGCGTAGTCCGATTCACCCATTCTTAGCTAAACCGCTGCATATAGATAAGAAATTATGGGATTAATTTGCAGGAATATCAAATACAAGACACGCAAGTCTCAAAGGACTACACAACCTGGACCACTACTAGACGGTTGCCCGACCATATTCATGCATTGATCATCACTGACACAAACTGTCAAGAGAGAGAGAGAAAGAGAGATATACATGTAGGCAGACAGACTGACAGACAGACAAATTGACAGAGAGAGAGACACACACACAGACACACAAAGAGACAGAGAGAGAGGACAGACAGAGACACAGAAAGCGTCAGAAAGAGACAGAGACATACGAGAGGCGAGGCAAAGAGACAGACTGAGCCAGAGAGACAGAGAGAGTCGGAAAGAGACAGCGAGAAAAAGACAGACAGACAGACAGACAGACAGAGACAGGCAAAAACCGAGAAAAAGCATGCAGATCTCTTTTTCCCATTCATCGATGTGTCTGAAATCAAACGCAGTCAAAGAAACGAGGAGGAGGAGGAGGAGGAGGAGGAGGAGGAGGAGGAAGAGGAGGAGGAGGACGACGACGAGAGGAGAATTTATCTGCGGGCGCCGTACGGCTGTTACTTAGACCGTGTCCGTCGTCGTTCGTTCGATGCATAGATCTTACAGAAGTGGATTCCACGGAGAGATGGAGGCCAGCACCGGTCAGTCAGTCAGCTGATCTATACAGGCATCGACGTTTCCTACGTGACCGTGCGGTTTCATCGATGGTCTCGGAGGACGGCGGCCCGTCAGACTAGCTGTCCCGTTCCATTTTGCTGTAATTCTTCACGATGCGTGGCACGCTCCTGTCGCCAATCCAACGCCATCGGAAACAATGGCCCACGTCGAGTGATGGTGGCGTTTATTTGTCGGGTTATTTACAGCTGCGTTTAGACGGACGGCGGCGTAGGGCATTCGCAAACGATTCGTTCTACAGACGCTCATAGTCTTCGATACGAACGCGTCTTTAAACGAACACAACACAACACACACGCTCACGCACACGCGCCTTTTGATGCAGCGACATCTAGAGAAGACAAAATCAACGCGATCTATTTATTCTTTTATTATATAGAAATCTGACACTAACGATCCAGATGCGTTCGCTTTCCAGGCTTTTAAGCGACCGGTTATAAACTCATCTTCTATATATCGCCAAGCGACAATTCTGAGAGAGATTGATATATACAGTCATTTTCTGTCACAGTGGAGTTCGTATTTGAGACTTGGGGCTTATTGGGACATTCAAGACCTTATTCGTTTTAGTATTTGGTGATGAATTTAGTGCTGTAATTCGGAAAGAGCATCTGTTGTATTTTAGTATTAAAACTTGAGCTATAAAAGCGCATTATTATTATTATTATTATTATTATTATTATTATTATTATTTTTAAATTCTCATCATCATCATCGTCGTCTTCATCGTCGTCGTCGTCGTAGTCATTGTCGTTATCGTCATCATCGTCATCATCACCATTAATATATGAATAACATTGTTTGACAAATGTAATTCTTGCTATTCGATCGACAATCTGTGGTCGTTGTGTTCGTTAGTCCTTTTGGCGATTAATTGACTCTGTTGGAGAATAGTTGCGTAATTTGATCGCAATGCGACCGCGGCTGCCACACCAGCCACATACCTAGACTGCTTCTAATCTTATTATTTTCCCGAGGATTTGATATCTAGGACGGGCCCCACCCGCACAGCAGGCGAACGAATCGCAAGACGAGCACCGGGATGAGGAAGGCGGAACCCGTTCGATTGTAAACCTGAGAAGTACAATTGTATTCATTAGCAGACAAAATCGTAGATGCTTTTCAGAACAGACTTTAGCGACGATTTCTAAAATGCAGCACTCAACAATGGCGCGTGCATAGATGTTGTTACACACCGAAACCAAACGCAACATTAATATGGACATGGCAACAGGGTTTAATCTAGGCCGTTTCCTGGGGAATTGTCCTCTCCCCGGAAATTTCAAATTCCCCCGGAAATTTTGGCATGCTACATCAACTAACAGCAGCCCCCTAGCAGAATTCCCCCCGGCTTTGTCAGTTTCCCCGGCTTTGTCAGTTCCCCTGCCCCGGAGTCCAGGAGTCTAGATTAAACACTGCATGGTAGTGTCGGTAGTGTAAGGCGCCGATTAGAAAACCATATTCGACTGTAAATTGAGTTAACGTCTTCGTCAAGATAAGATGTATAAATCAGATGGCGAAGTATGAAGCTGCTGCAGAAGGACAAATCAATAGGCGCAAAGAAGTAAGTAAGTAAGACGAAATTTCTATAGCGCTGACAGAAAGCTTGACGCAGTGCATCAGCTTATTCACGAACCCTCAATCTGGATGCAATCCATAGTCCGTAATCCGTGTCAGTGTCAGTGGCGGTCAAGGTTGTAGATCCATACGACACCGAAGGCGGAATAGATGACAGTTGGTTTACAAGTTCAATGCGATGACGAAGTCCTTGAACTGCAGAGATGAAGATTTTTGCTTGTTTTGCCGCTTCGAAAAGGGTGTTACCTAAACAATTTGCCATGTATACGGAAGTACACCTTTCGCAGTACACTTTAAAAGGAAAATGTCAATATCTGACATGTAGTCTGTTCGTCCACATTAAGAAATTACATCACTTCCCCTGTCGACAATCTCCGGAACAAACTAAGAAAAGTGTTTAATCAATCGGCCAATCAACTTCTATGGCGCCACTATCATAATGCCTTTGGAATCAGCCGATGGAACACCAAATCTAAACCGAATTAGAGTCCGGCCAAGCCGAAAATGTCAGTTCAGTTACTTTTAATAAGTAGGTCCTATAGTCAGTTGAATCGTTAACGGCCCTGTCTGTTTTTCTGTTGTAAAATGCAATTATCCATTCTACAGTTTCTTTTGATCCGGACGTAAACTAGGCTAAATGCGCGCCGTCGAACACATGCTTCTGTATACGGATTAGTTCCCGAATCGCGTTTTCTCTGTAGAATTCGAACTTCACAACGTTTCGCTGGTATATATGGATCTCCAAGGCGGAGGACGTGACTCGGGCTTAGGACCGCGACATCTAAACTCTCCTCCCCCTTCCGTTTTCTCACCGGAGCCAACCCGCTTAAGACGTATCGTTGACTGTGCAAAAGAGCATTCCTTGACTGCGCTTGTCCTATTATATAGGTCACGGCTCTTCGCCACAATTCGTTTAGCTTGTCTGTGCGTAATTTAGTCGCCAGAAAACCTGGTGTCTTAACCCCTTAACTGGGCAACTATTTGTAACTCAATGTAAAATGGACGAGCGTTACTCGAGGCACCCAGTTAAGGGGTTAATGCAGTTGACTGAACGGAAACCTCGGAAGGACAGTCTATCTGCAGGACCCAGACCACAGGAAATGGCTAACTAATTATCACCGATATTCGTCACGTTCTTCTTTCTATCGGCCAGTTCTTTCTTTTCGCCATTTTCTATTCTTTCTTTTTTTATTCCCTTGGGAGAAACTCTCGCAATAATGTCTGTGTCTTTCTCTTGCAAAGTCGCGGTAGTCTTAACCCCTTAACTGGGGATCCCGGATATATCCATCCATTTTACATTGAGTTACAGTTAAATACACGGTTAAGGGGTTAATGCATAAAAGCTATAATTATTATTAAGGCGTTTCTTCTGTCATCCAATTTCATCGCCATTTTTGCATTTGTGTTTCACCTTTCATCTCTTGACTTCCAGACACCTGATCCATCCATCCATCCATCCATCCAACCGTCCATCCCATCCATCCATCCGAACAATTAGGTTCGATACAGTACACGGTAAGAGGGCCACGGAAAATTCTCTTCCTATTTGAAATATCGCGTCTATAAAATAAGGCGTTATGAGAGACCACTGAATATAAGAATATGCAGGTTCGTCAACATCCCCCTCTCAATGGGTACGATGACGCAAATTGTCCCATCACCTTGGCTTTGTCTCTTACTGGAAACAGCTTCCTACAAACACTTACTGTGATTTAACATTTGCAACGAGTCTGAATTCTTTGCGCGACTAATGAATATTTCATTTATTTCATTCTCCCCTGTAGCAAAACCAGTGTTTTATCCAGGCCAGTTAGAGGGAGAAACCCCATCTCCAAAAAAAAACAACCTCATAATCCCTCCCCTCCCCGAAAAAATTTAATTCATCACTGACAAATTTTTGCATTGAACTGCGTCTCTTCCCCTCCAGCCAAGTCAATTTGACTCCCAACGGCCTGGGGCCTGGATAAAACATTGAGTAAAACTAAAAACCCAATGGTGTCACGGTGTGCCCAGAAATTTTTATTTCTAGGCAAATAAACTGTAGGCATTAGAAAAAATCCCGATAAATACTGACGCGCACCATCGGAGCCGTGTAAACTGGATTTTTGGACGGGTAATTTCGACTTTTGTCTCAGAAAATCCTCGGAACATTGTTTACTCGAAATTTTCTTCTCAGCACTCGAAGAATGAAGCATAATATACTCGAGGAAACGTCTGAGAATTCCCAAATGCAGGCAAGACAGGAATCTACGCTGTTCTTTCTTCCTTTCCTTTCTCTTCTTTTCTTTTCTTTCTTAGTAATCTCTCTCTCTCTCTCTCGTCAATATTCTTCCACAGAATCTTCGTTAGTTAGTCATCATTTCATGAGTAATTTCCGCCGCAAAGGCATTCCGGTCCTATCCTTTCGTTAATTCCTTCCTTTACTTACTTACTTAGATGAATTTCTCGCCGTGCTCTGGCGCGCAGGAACGTTCGTTCGTTTGGTCAATTATTTCAGTGGCTCTCTCTGATTGCCTTTATGCAGAGCCGCATTTCCTCTCCTCTTCCATTAGCCACATTAGCCACTGACGCCGCCCACCGCGTGACACGTGACCATTTACTCTATCCTTCCCTCAACACTCTTACTCTATCTCCATCTCCATCTCAGATACTGCATTGTCACACACACGCACACACACCATATATATATATATATATAATTTTATATAATAATTTTTATAATTTATTTATAATATTTGAATTTTTATATAATATTTAAATAGGTTATATGTATATCAGTCTATCACTTGATTAATCGATCCATCAATCAATCAATCAATCGTTGAATCAGTGACTGACTGAATCACTGAATGATTGAATGCATGAGTCAATCAATCAATCAATGAAGTCGAAAAACAAATATCAATCAACATACTTTGCGATCCAGAAAGATCATTCATGTCGTGGCAATGGGCAAATAATAATAATAATAATAATAATAATAATAATAATAATAATAATAATAATAATAATAATTTAATAATAATAATTAATAATAATAATAATAATAATAATAATAATAATAATAATAATGCACTTTTATAGCACCGTTTCTAATGTCAAGGGTATACCACTGGATAGTACTTCAAACCCATCTGTAAAATTATGCGAAGGTCATGCTATTCCGGTCCATGTTAGTGCATTTCTGCTATAGTCTATATTAATGAGGATTCTCATATCTGAAATTCTGCATTCTACTTCCGTTTATGTTCCAATAGTAGTTGCTTCTGGTCGACTGTGTCTAAATATACAGATATAACATCAGTCTATTCTATATCATTGTAATCTATTGCTCGCAAATTCTTCGCCGGTTCTAATTAGAGAATTTTCCATTTGTATTTTCTCCTTAGGAATTCTCTGCTATAATTAATTGAAATGCCCGGAAGAGAAGACGTCGAAGCAACAGGTCTTCGTTTCAATGTGTAGTACTTCGGTACTTCGTAGGTACGACGACTTCCTGAAATAAGCGAATTACTGAACGGTTCGACAACAAACTGCCTAAAATCGTATCTTTTCCCCAAGAATCACACAGAACGGTTCACCACTGCACGTCATCGCCAATTGTTTCGTGTTCTACGCAAATTGCATTTACTCGTTTCCTTCTCTGGCTGCCGCTGTTATATCCGTAACAGGATACAACCACACACACACACACACACACACACACACACACAAATTAAATGTTCTAATCGGTCTTGCACGAATCTCTCAATTTGTCCAGGAACGAATCCAGTGATCCAGTCCCTGCACTCCTCGTGGCACTGCATATATAGGGCCTACTCCTAATAATTGTTGGTAGCTACAGTAATAACAAAACGTTCGCATTGCGAGATCAGTTATAGATGAGCAGTTGAAGGGCACTGATGGTCTCTCGAATTTGTCAAATTCCTTATGACTCATGAGTTTGTACGAATATAATTATGTAGTCGTGTTTTCAAGTAGTGTTTCTAGCAAAGAAATGAGGGAGGGAGTAAGAGAGGGAGCGAGTAAGAAAGGGAGAGAGACAGAAGCACGAGAGAGAGAACGATGAGAGATAATTGGAGAGAGAGAGAGAGAGAGAGTTGTCGTTATTCAATGTTGCAAATGTGCAAATGTTATCGTGAAATATAGCAATCACAAGAAACTCGTAGGAAATCTTTGGAATTTCATTTTCTTAGCGATGCCGACCGTTATCGCATGAATAAACCGACCGACAAAACTAAGTTTTTGTTGGCGTATCGCTATAATATTCTGTAAGATCTTGCCGACCCCCGATCGAGTGAAGCAGTTGAACCCAAAGGCTCCAGATTCCGTGACGACGCTTGCCTCTTGACGCGAGTCATTTTTGACAACTTTTGGCAGCTGGCGTTTCTGGTTTCTGACAGCGGATATTAGGCATAATTGACGACGACAGAAAAAAGTCGTCGTCACTGAAGGCATTTCTCTCTGACGGCAGCGAGAGGCTAAGAAAGACACGCTCTCTCTCTCTCTCTCTCTCTCTCTCTCTCTCTCTCTCTCTCTCTCTGGTGGAAGTGATCTGGTACGACTAGGATGACTCTGTGGCGCGGGCGGAGGCATGCGGTAAGAGCATCGCCCGGAAATGTAAGTGGTCGCATGAATTTGCAGCGATGGAAAGTCAAATGGAGTTGAGAAATGAAGATAATATAACCAATGCGCAGAAGGAGGTGTCTAGAAAATGCCACATCGTTCGGTGAATATTCCAAGCACGCCGCCGCAGAGAGAGTTTCATTTACTTAGCAATGACGACTGAAGGTCAAACGTAGCATCAGTTGAAACTATAGAGCCACACGGTAACGGTTACCGCTGATTTTCCGCGATAATGTAATGTTAAATGTTAAATGTAATGTTAAAAACTTTCTTATATTACATCAAGTATAATAACTTAAACCAATTGAACTGATTTAACTCTAATTCTTTATGGCTTTTATTTATATTTCTATTAAGAAATATACATCTAGCACATTACTTTCAACATCACTTCTACTTCTAACTTACACTTACATACATTTACGCTATAATCGCTCATAATATTAGTTTTCTGCCATTCAACCATAACTTTAAATTGGGATAACCACCTTACGGGATTCTTTCCCTTCGGTTATCCGTCTCTCATTTTACTATAATCAACCTCTGATCAACTAATTACTTTCTATGTTAAATTTTAATCACATCTGTTTAGTAACTAAATTTGTATTCTTGTGTTAATTTTTGATTATTTATAGTATAAATTAATTAAGTATCTTGAGTCATGTATTTTTGGTTATGATGTTGGTCGTGTAATAATAATAATAAAGTCAATTCAATTCAAAAAAATAAATAAATAAAAATAAATAAATAAAAATAGAAAATAAAAAAATAACTGCGGTAATTGCCACGACAATTTTGCCCAAAAGTGCGGCATTACCGCGGAGATGGGGTTATTTACTACGGTAATACTGCGGTAACGGTATCAGTATTATCAAGTTAATAATAATAATAATAATAATAATAATAATAATAATAATGATGATGATGATGATGATGATGATGATGATGACGCTGTGTAGGTATTCTTGTTTATCTGTATGTAGAGTATTTAGTAACTTAGTAGGTTATTCGTTAAGTAGGTATGGGCGCAATTAACACACGGCGCTAGAGCAGCCGACTGATTTAGCAATGTGCCTAAATTAGTACTGTATACTATAGTATAACATTATTTCCTTTTCCCGTGCACCTTTTAACCTGTATTGTTTTGGGCACTTGGCCTGTTATTCGCATCGCTCAAATTCACAAATGGAAAAATGCATAATCAATAAATTTATGAAAAATAAAAGTGAGTGAATATCTTTCCAAATGTATAGCGGAGTGAATGATGTTTGGCTACACTAAGAGAAGGTTGCACAATGGAAGACCGCCGAACTCAGCTGAGTGCTGATGCTGTTGTCAATCTTTTTCTGTTCATGAACTTAAACTTTAATTATCTTACCATTTAACAGCTGCAAATATGACGTCATAGACCCCCTAAATCATGTATATTCGTATCGTCATAAGTTTGTCTATATCTGCGCTATTGTTAATAGCACGCTCCTCGTCTAAAACTGAAATTAAGTCTCATTTTCTTGCGTACAGGTACATTGTATCGAAAACAGGTAATTGAAACGATGCAATCAGTCGATATTGTTCAGGTGGGTAATAGGTGTAAATAGGTCGCTCTTGATTAATTAAGGATATCGATTCACCACCCACTCCCAGGGCCGCCGAGAGGAGGGGCGGCAGGGGGCAAGTGCACAGGGGCCCGGCGGTCTGGGAGGGGGCGGGCCCATGATGAATACGTATAAATAAAAATAATAAAATTATATGGATAATAACACTAAAGTAGAGGGGGCCCGGCGTGAAAAGGTTGATAAGCAAAAAAAGGTCGTCAGCTAATTTTAAGATGTAAAAAAGACTGACAAGAAAAAACTCGTAAAGAAATTTTAATCTGTACAGGGGCCCGGAATTTCTCTCGGCGGGCCTGCCCACCCTCCCCTTCGTTTGATGTCTTGAATCATTGCTTCTATCATTTCCGTTCTACTTTAATGCTTTCGGGAAAACAACAATTCTTACATTCGTTCTGTCGGTCAAAGTCAAAGTCATTCGCGAGCCTCACGGACTCACACAGGGCGGCGCTGATCTCCGTTGCTATAGCCCTCAGCCAGGCGTGCAATGCCACGGATACGGGGCTAGTGTATCGCGTAGCGTATCTGTTTGACTTATCGCAGGGGTTTTTACCACTGCTCCTCATTTTACCACCGCGAAAAAGACTTAGTCGACCTTTAGGGCTCCTGCGGGACTCGAACCCGAGAGCTCCTGCTCCAGCACCAAACGTTATTACCACTCTGCGAACTTCCCGCTCCTTGCTAACTTCCCGCCTCTGTAATTTCGATAAAATTTTCATTTAAACGAATAGAAATTCTTGTAGAAAATTTTGTCTTTAATTGCATCGATTGATCTAAACATTCATCATTCATCGCTCGACGATGTCTCTAGTCTTTTCTAAAAACCAATTAATCAAACTATATCTTCCAATTCATATCCCTACGACACACGTCTTTCAAAATATTGATTGATCATGAGTGGTTTGCCCGGTTGCCACATTGGCTGACTGCGTCTTGTCCGACAGCGGTGTCTAATTAGAACATCAAGACGTCTTATCTCGAAACCGCAATTTCCCGATTCGAGAGTGGAGCGTCTCTGAGGGAAATAATTTGACAACGCAAAGCTCTCGACGGCTCTGTCTCGACTGAGAAGGAAACATTACGTTCTCTGAACTTTTGCAATCGATCATTGTTCGCTTATTATGGAATATAAACGGTTGTAATTAACCATGCCAATATATATATGCATGGTAAATTATATATATATATATATATATATATATATATATATATATTAAGTTAAGGGCTATTATTAATTTATTTTTATCTTTTAGGTCCTGTATTAAGACGAATCTGTTAATCCCCCTTAGATTGCTCCCCTGCCGATCTGACTGGCCTTTTCGGCGTGACTGGTTCTAAATCGGATGGGATTTGGTGCATCATCGGCTGATACCCAGGCGATGTGCTAGTGGCGCCAGAGAAGCTAACTGATTTATTATTAATACAGGCCACTTGAGTCGATCAATAAGAATGCATTTTGATTTCGTGACTGGTTTAAGCAACGCTTTCTTCTGGTCGAACACAAACGACGTTTTCATTTCAGAATCAATTGCAGCTCGTATTTTCCTTCAAATGGACACGGTTTCTGTGTCAGGTGCATACTACTACTACTACTACTACTACTACTACTACTACTACTACTACTACTACTACTACTACTACTACTACTACTACTACTACTACTACTACTACTACTACTACTACTACTACTACTACTACTACTACTACCACTACTACTACTACCACCACTGATGACTACTGTGTACCACTGTTCTTGTTTATCTGTACTGTACTACTATCTACTACTGGTACTACTAGGGCCTACTCACTACTACTAGGACTTGACTACTACTACTACTAGGGCTTACAACAACAACAACTACTACTACTACTACTACTACTACTACTACTACTACTAATAATAATAATAATAGTTATTATTATTATAATAATTATAATAATAATAATAAGGTTTAAAGTGGTTCAGTAGGTCTGCTCTGTGTGAGGACCACTATGCTTCGCCTATCCATCCATTCCTATTATGTGACTATCAGTGGAAGCGCGCAATAATCCCACAAAAGGAATAGATTCAAGCAGAATCGAGAAAGTCCCACGGCAAGTTATTACGATCATCCTCTGTGAAAAAGGAGTAGCAGAGGCGAGGAGGAGGAGAGCAAGGTGCGTCTTCCTCCTTCATTCCTTCGATTCTTTTCTTCTTATACTGCAGACTCTCGATCCAGTCACCTGGGGGGGGGGTCGCACGATTCCCAGATGCTCTGAGATAAAAGTATATTCACAATAAGACGCAGCTGGTTGATGCATTATGTTCGGCGACATAATCGCCTTTGCGTCGTTTGTTATCGCTGTTTTTGTTGTTGCAGCGATATAATAGAAATTCTCGAGAAATCGTATCACATTTCTTTAAGTTTGACACTTCTAGGCGGTCCCCGATGTAGCCGTTTTCATCGTCGTCGTCGTCGTCGTCTTCGTATCCGGTTAATGTTTGTCCGGTGATGTTTTGGAGCATGGATGTTAAAAAACGTTTGTAACGGTTTTTTTTTTTTTTCTTGAAAAACTGCGTTGTTTGACGTTTTTTACTTTGTATTTTAACGTGTTTTGTGACATCGACGTTTTTGCAGTGCTGTTGCTGTGCGCCGACCCCGATGCCGTTCGGGATCTGATGATCAGAGCGGCGGACATGAACTTCGGGAACGGCGAATACGTCTTCCTGAATATCGACATATTTGGAAGGTATATATCGTCATCTGGGATCATGGGTTTGGGTTACATTAGGGTTAGGGTTAGCACAGCGGCACGAAATTTCTCTCGATGGGGCGGAAGATGACTGAGTGGAGCGTTACGCGCTGGAGCGGTAGGTTCGGTGTTTATTCTAGCCACCTAGACATTGAGGGGAGTTTAACATTTTGGAGAGGTCATACTGCTTGCCAAAATATCAAAAACTTGGTGAAATTTCAACTGGGGGGAAAATTCTCCCCAGAGAAGGCCTAGAATAAACACTGGGTGGGCTGACGGAGCGAGGTTCAAGCCCCGTTAGCGTCTCTGGTGGTTTTCACGCAGGCAGTAATGCCTCCTAAGCCGCTTTAAATCACGCTATAGGAGGAAACATGTCAGGTGCCGTAGAGAATAACAATTGTTTGACAGCCGTCGACGAAGACTTTTATTCCAGATTGGCGGAGCTCATGCGTTTAGTTCCACGTATCTCTTGAATCATGTGTTCGAATAGCATATACCAAAGATTCAGTGGCGGCTCCAGGATTTGGCAAGTGGGGGGCCGTTGGGGTGGCAACTTCTAATCATGGGGGCCAACCATTTGTTGTTAGGTATGTAGTATTAAGTATAGGGTCCCAACAGGGGGCCACTGGGGGGCCAGGCACTCAATAGGGGTCACGGCCCCCGGCTCCCCCCGCTGTGGAGCCGTCACTGCAGAGATTTGCCATCTGTTCTGTTCGTCGCTTTCTCTGACGATCTATTTCGCTGTCATTCACCATATTAGCCCCATCTCTCCTACCTTCTCATCTATCTTCCAGGCTCCTTCCGTATGGAAGCGACGCTGCTCTCAAAGGAGCATCTCTCTCCCTTTGGAATGCCTTGAACCCATCCATTCGGGCCTCACTTCTTACTCCCTCGCTCTGTTCAATGCGAAAGCTAAAGTCCCGCTGCTCTACCATGTGACTCCAATGCCAGGAGCGCATCAGCGTAGAAATCTAAGAGGCGCCATACAAATGCTGCATTACATTACTGTGCATTTGAATGAAAACTAAAGAAAATTTTTAGCCTCCCGAAATATGCGACATTTACTTTAAGATATGACTTAATAATAATAATAATAATAATAATAATAATAATAATAATAATAATTCTTATCTGGAATTAGTTTAAGAGTAGAATAGGCCTATTTGTTCTTGTTCCGGCCGTTGTGCTAGCCTATTTATCGGTTCTTCTTGACTCTACGGCAATGTAATGTAATATCTCGCGGATTTCTTTAGCGCGTGTGTGCTCAATTTCTTTTCTGCATTATTAGTTTTTCTCCAGCGCTTTCCGTCATCGTCAATTCCTTTCTGTCCTGCCCTGTCCTGTCCTGTGTTGCTCTGATCAACCGGTTGTTGAACGTGTTCTGGTAGGCCCCTATAGTTGTTTCCTCGGCTGTGGTCTGGTTTTGCATATGCCGCCGTTGGATTTTTAACCCAATTATAACGATGCGCTTTAAATATAAAGTATTCTGAGACAAAGCATTGGTGCTAGGACAAAATGTCCGCGGACAAAATGTCAGCGGACAAAATGTCATCCTAACTCTAACCCTAGCCCTAAACCGTGACATTTTGTCCGTGACATTTTCTGCGCTGACATTTTGTCCCCATTACATTTTGTTCGTGACATTTTGTCCGCGGACATTCTGTCCGGCCACGAAAGCATTGCATTTTAAATATCTACGAAGTATCACATTATGCACCAATGTTTTATCAATGATCAATGTAGCCTAAACATTGTTTTCTAATGAATCTGCATTTCTCTACTTGGGCGCCAGCAGAAATTTTTCCAGGGGGTGTCGCAAAATAGGGTCATAGGACAAAATAAACAAATAATTTTACTTTTTTTTCATGGCTTCACAATTTTTACAGGGGGTGCAATTGCGCCCCATTGTACACCCTCCGGACGCCCATGTTTATAAAGACTCTATGTAAGGATTAACCCCTTAACCGTGTATTTAACTGTAACTCAATGTAAAATGGACGGATATATCCGGGATCCCCAGTTAAGGGGTTAATAACGATCGATATATTTTACAATATGATCTTCATATTTATGCTTAAATGTTTTATGATGTTTGATTTGGAATAAACGCCTTCTTCTTCTTCTTCTTCTTCCTTTTCTAGCGCATTGTATCTCACTGACATGCAGTGTCGGTATCACAAATCACTCTCACTTGAATTGCATTCTCGTTTTCAGTCAATATTCGTCGATCATTTATTCACTGCCGCAACGATAGCCACTTATGAGCAGAAGGTTTAGCAATCCGACCGATCCATTTAATAAACCAGAAACGTTCTTTTCTTTCGCAATACATTCTGGACAGAAGGGTGTCTACCGTCTTGGATACGCGGCGGGCTCTTCCCTCCTCATCATCACCCCCCCACACACACACACACACAACAACCAATCACCCTGCCGCGATCACACTCCGACAATCGCTTCAAGAAAAAAAACCCGTGTGCGAACGGCGTGGAATTGGATAGCCACGACGCTAAATATAATCAGACCTACAAACAGTTACGCTGGGTTGTTCTTGGGCGCCTATTTGGCGTCCATTTCTATGCGATTGCCAATCTCTGGTCTTTGCATACACAGTGCAGATACACTGAGCCTCGAACTGTAGAAACAAAACGCGTCTGCCACGATATGCTCCTAAGTGCAGCCCCTCTACCCCCCCGATTGGGTCTCGGTTGTGGTGTGTGTTTTAGGGGACCTCGCGTGAAAAACAAAAACAAAAAAGAGAAGCGAGTGTCAGCAGTCGACGCAGTAATGCCATGTAATGGAATAGAATATTTGTATAGAGCCTCTTCTGAAGAATCTCTCAGAAGCGCTCCCGCCGCAATTACTGCATATTGACGAAGAGAAGAGCTTAAGTCTCTCAGTCTGGAGTTTATTTGCCAAGTCGCACCGATGGAAGACCAGCAAAAAGTGAACTACAGCAGTCAAGCCTAGAGCAAATAAAAGCATGAATTTGAAAGACCTAAAAGACAAATGGAAAAAGTCACGCTTTTAAAATGGTAATTCCCAATTTCCGTTTACATGTTGTTAGAGTCGCATGAACTAACATCGCCATATCTTCTATGCTGCTTATAGTGATTTATTTGTCAATAAATATGCCGGGGCATTAACTAGATAAGACTGAACAGATCATGGATTGGATCTATCCAAATTTAAGTCAACGGATTTAAATCATGATCCGTTCTGACAACTGGACTTAAGATACGCCGAATGGTTTTTTAACGACAATTTCTCGTCTTTAATTGTTTCTTAAGTAATGCCACGCTTGAGCGACCGTGGTTCCGGGCCAATGACTCGGCAGAACAGAACGAAAAGGCACGCAAGATGTACGAATCGCTGATGACCGTTACGCTGCGGAAACCAGACAGCGAGAAATACAGACTGTTCTCCGACAAAGTCAAACAGAAAGCCTTGGAAAGATACGGAGATTCTGTATACGGTGACGACGAGGTGAGTGAGAAGAAATATTTTCTAAACATCTGAAAGTGTTCGAAAATGTCGAAAATTCGCATCGATGAAAGCACCGATACTTGGTATACTGTTCCACGCCTTTCAAGTTCATTTGAACTTGGATGATTTGGTCGATTTACTTAGGCAGGTAGGTTGGAAGCAACATCGACTGTCTTAACGTTTAAGCGCTTTGTGATAAACGTAAGAAGTTATATTATAATTTAGCGAATCGATGTCGCGCGTGTTCTCTGCCGACAAATATCGATAATGGCGAAAAGGAAATCGTAAAATTCTGCCGCCGCTGATTTTCTAAATCATTCATACCGCAACGAAACTAGTATTCTATATTTCCAGGACAGACTCATATAATCTTCTTTTCTCTCCTTCTCTCTCTCTCTCTCTCTCTCTCTCTCTCTAAATATATATATATATATATATATATATATATATATATATATATAATATATATACTTCTGCCTCTCTCTCTGCTTCTGCCTCTCTCAATTTAATATCTTTGCATACGAAAACGATTGGGTCTTGGAAAAACAAAACTTTGTGAAAAGATTGCAAGATTGACTGTATAACCAACTATATCGTATACTACTTATCGTAGTGTGTCCAGAAGCGTGATTCGTTGTTGCTTTGCAATAGTTACGTCGTCGGCATTTAATTAAGTAGCGACCAGTGCGACGTATTTCAAAGTCGTGCTGTGTCACTGAAATCTTGCCTGCATTACACCCTAGGTTATACTACTAGAAGTTTTCAATCAGTTATTACATTTATTCAGTGTAGTTTCTTGATTGTTTGGATGAGTTCAATATGCAGTGTTTATTCTAGCCACCTTGACAGTGGGGGGATTTTGAAATGCTTGGGGGACAAGGTCTGAGTCTCCACACATTTGTGGGGAAAATTTCTATTCCCCCAGCCAACATTTAAAAAAATTTGGAGAGAATTTTATAACTTTGGGGGGGAGGAATTCCCCCAAAGAAGGCCTAGAATAAACACTGTTCAATATGTAAACTACACAACAACTTGGTTTGGTGATCCATCCTTGCCATTTAGTAGGACACTGAAGTAGTGACTGCTCTGATATAGGTCTATGCGCACATTTTTGCTTCAAATTTACAGATGAGTTGTGTTTTTTAACTGTGCATGTATTCGGGTGTGAAATAGAGGGAACCAGTGTTCCGCACTTTTCTCAAATGCAGGTGAACAGTTTCGTGGGAGCTTTTCACGACGCCGTCATACTCTATGCTCTGGCTCTCAACGAGACTCTGTCCGACGGAAAAGATCCCAGGAACGGAACGGAAATCACAAGGAGAATGTGGAATCGCACGTTCGAAGGTCGGTCGTTCTGAGATTCTACCAGGGACGTAGTGACGGGGGGGGTTATATCGGTATATATGCCCCCCTCCAAAAATCAGACTACCTTAAAATTTTCAATGTGTTTTCAAGATTTTCAAAGCTTTTTAAGATTTATTCTCCCCGCCAAAGTCACATATCCCCCTCAAATTAAATTCCTGGCTACGACCCTGGAAGCGACTAATTAAAAATGCCCCATTAGTAGAATATATAAATTGTTAAATGAGCAACACACGGCCGACACGGTATGTATAGCCCGTTCTGAATTATAGAAAACGTCGGAAAAACTGTGTAGCTAATGTTATTAACCTCCAAATGCCAATAACAGTTCTGACAAACAGAGCTAGTAGGTTCTAGGAAAAACAACCTGAAACGTGGCTATACCGTGGCTGTTTACCCGTTTCTGGGCATTAGTCTGAAACACTATCGCAATCTATTTACTGTGTATGTTATATTCAATTTTCCGTTTTATAACAGACTGAAACGAGTACCTGATATCGAAATAATATTGTAGACCAGGACTACTAACACCACGAGCCGCGGTCCGCAGTCCGGACCGCGGAGATTTCCTGAACGGACCTCGCCGAGGTCCAAAAATTGCACTTGTATCGAATTATTACTATTTCCTACATTGCGGCGCATATATGATTTTTATTGCTGCAAATTCTAAAGAAAATGTTTATACTATTTAAAATGTCAACGCGTTATAACTGGTTCATTTGTTAGTGCAGTGTTCTTATTTTAATTATCATAACATACTACAGTATGACGAGGTCTATATGTAGATTTGTGGACTGGTTTGCCAAGGTGACTGTTGATGTCAATTAGCTTGAACCTTTAGGTTCGGACCCCAGTCATGTCTCGGTACAAATTTCCGGACCGCCACGCAAATAATATGAGTAGCCCTGAAATAGACAGTCGTAACAACTATCGAATTCAAGGTTTGATTAACGCAGTTGCTTGCTGTATGAATTATACCGTCATTTTAAACGCAGAAGCGATCGATGTGTGTGTGTGTTTTGCACTGCGCTAGTCTAAAACGTTCGTTAAATTGTCTTTATTGACGATGATTTTGACAAGGCATCGCTGGAACGGTCACAATCGACGAAATGGGAGATAGAAATGCAGACTATTCGCTGCTCGACATGAACCCAGAAACTGGACAATTCCAGGTAACACAACATTCCTCTACAACAACAACAACATCACCACCACCACCACCACCACCACCACCAACAACAACAACAACAACAACAACAACAACAATAATAATAATAATAATAATAATAATAATAATAATAATAATAATAATAATAATAATAATAATAATAATAATAGCTGGATTTTAAATGGTTTAGCAGGATTTTTCCTGCGTTGAAAACTTCTGTGCGATTTTGCCAAAAAGCCTTATATGATACAGAAAAATGGTTGTCACATTTGGAATTAGCACAAAAAATATGAAATCACATAAAATAGTTCCAAACATCGGACAAAAACAATTAACATTTGCAGTAATTATTAATGTATAATTAATTTACCAAATGGTGTTTTTTAATATTCTACTATTTTGCAATATTTTCAAAATGATCTGTCAAATATATTACGCTTTCTGTCGATGACTTCACTTCGGTGCTGGTGGATGCTGTCATGCAGGCTGTCGCTCATTACTACGGAGATCGCAAAGTCTACGAGGAAATTCCGGGCCGGAGAATTCACTGGGCGGGGGCACGGAAATCACCGCCACCCGACTACCCGGAGTGTGGTTTTGACGGCCTAGGCTGTCCCAAAGACGGTTGGTACACACAACCACCAGCCAACCCCACCCATGAAAAGCGCTCGATCAATGAACAGAGTACCTCTACACATCAACTCAATCTGGCGGGGTTTTGCGGCGATAGAAAGACATTTCTAAAGCGCCCCATAATGAGTTTTCTCCCAAGTGGCCTCAGCCGGTAATTCGCTCCGTTTTTCGTAAATTCGGGGCATCGATGCCGGTATAACGAATTAAAATGAATCCCCCTAAAGATGAATCCCCCAGTCATTTTTCTACGTGTAATAAAGTTATTCTACGAAGAATATTAACTCCCTCTGAACTAGACGAAGATCAGCATATGTACATTTGAAATTTTTTCTTTGTGGGGTAATAAAATTTGAGTGGAATTTCTTCAACCTAAAAATCAAAAACCGACTTTAAAATCTCTCTAAGTCTCTGGTGGAGCATTGACTGTTCGCCGGAATATCACTTACAGTAGATTTTAGCTTTGGTGAATTGAATTCCAAAAAGATAAACGTAGCCTACGTCGCAGTTCGATGACAGGGTGAGTCCACTGACAGCAGGCCTATGACAGGACGGTCACGTGATAGAAGACCGCTGACACCTCCCTGACATTTTTCGACGAATCAGAAACATAACTCAATTTTCTGACCCACTGAGTCAAGAAAGATTGGAATTTGTCTTTAATATTTGCCATAAAGTAGATTCGTCCGTATATAGTAAGAACTAAATTCGTGACGCTACAGTGCATATATATATATATATATATATATATATATATATATATATATATATATATATATATAGCGCATATTTGTGTAGAGCCTATTCCTGAATACGCTATCGTTACAATTATCCTGGGATTTCTGCTGATAATCGTATCATTTGCAGCCTGTTTCGTCTACAGGTAAGCGGCGCTCGTACGTCAATCATGACATGTTTTCAACGGAACAAAGAAGATTCCTGCCAAATTCCTGCCAATCCCTCGATCTTAACAACTTTTTATGAGCGATCGATGTGTATTATTTTTTAAAATCGCGAATTAAAACGGCATGAAACTGCCGTGTGGCGGCATCTATAATTCCTATCAGTAAATTCCAAAGCTTTCAAGAGACTTAATTTACTCCTGTGATGGAAATTCACAACGACCTCGACTGTGGTCGAATGCAATCATCATTGTGTGTGGCATTGTGTGTGGGGGAGTCAGGGTTTAATCTAGGCCGTTTCCGGTGGAGGGGGAATTGCCCTCTCCCCGGAAATTTCAAATTCCCCCTGAAAATTTTGGCATACTACATTAACTGACAGCAGCCCCTTAGCTGACTTCCCCCCGGCTTTGTCAGTCCCCCCGGAGTCCAGCGTCTAGATTAAACACTGGGGAGAGTTGATCATTAAAGCGAATAACTAAGGAGAATTTGGCGCATTCTTGCAGTGAAGGCTAATTCCAGATAAAAATATTTGGATGAAAAATAGGAATTAGAGTATGCACTATACTGTGAAAGCAAAACAAAAGCCAATAATAGCTTTATTTTCTCCTAACAAATGTCTATTTCCAGCGTGCCCCGTATAGGGATCTGCAAATAGGAATTTACTGCAGGCGTTTTTCTATCTCGCCGCAGATATTACAAGCTCGAAGCTGAGTTGGCGGAGGTCAACTGGAGAGTCAGGTGGGACGACATCATGTTCGGCGCTCAGGAAAAGCGGAAATTGGAGCGGACCGGAAGTCGTCTGAGTCTGCCCAAGGTAAAGGAGGCTCTTTTCAAATTCAGAGGTCGCGTTGTTTGTCTTCGTTGTCGCAGCGAGGATCCGGAAATTCTCTCTCGGAAAGAAAACGTCTGCTGGAGAGAGAGAGAGAGAGAGAGAGAGAGAGAGAGAGAGAGAGAGAGAGAGAGAGAGAGAGAGAGAGGAAGTATGTCCGGAATGAATTCTGCGGATGACGCGACATTCAGGGGAAGCAATACAATAAATGAAGCTGAAGATGATGCAGGAGATGTGCGGTTCCTTGTCCAAATTTATCTCTGTAGAACAGAATTTGTAAAGTATTTGACAATAGGCAGAATTCTTATAGCGGAAATAGCTTTTCCTGCTAAACGTCTTCAAAATTTATGAAGCACATTTTTATAAGTCAACGTTTCCAAGTTCTTCGACCTTTCTTCCGTATTTAATGGCGTCGGCAACTTCCGCAAGTTGCATGTTTGCAGAAAATTCTTGATTCGGATGTTAGCAGAATAATAAATCTTTTTGCCATTTAATGTTAGAAGTTTTTCTATGGCTTTGAGCTCGTAGGAACTCTATCGCATCTGGCTGCGCCCACGTCTAAGAATCGCGATATTTGAACGCACAGTATGAGAATTTCATCATCATTTGGAATCTTCTTCAGCTTTAGTCAGATTTTTTACCTACCAGAAGCAGTCTATAAGAGCTGGGACTTTTGAATTCGATCCAAACAGAACGAGTCATACACAAAACGTACTGACGTCAAGTGCGTAATTATTTGATTCCAAGTGTATCATAGACTGGATATGCGCGTACTTGTAGAAAACCAACCACTGATGAATTGCGCGTTTGGTATTTTATCATAAACACGGGTGAATCCAGGGATTCAGGATGTGGGGGGAGCACTTCGCATTCCATTTGCCATTCTGCCTTGCTCTGCCCCTTCCTTATCAATGGAGGCATGTTAAAACCATTAACCCCTTAACTGGGGATCCCGGATATATCCGTCCATTTTACATTGAGTTACAGTTAAATACACGGTTAAGGGGTTAAAAAGAAGAAACACGAGACATTTTTCGTGCCTTTATAACCTGTCGGGATTTAGTCTTGATAAGAAATTAGCAAACAAATTTTGGGGGTGGATTTATGAGGGACGCGTGTCCCATGAGCCCCTTTAGATCAGTCCCTGATAATAAATTTGTACTATACAGGGTGGCACAAAAACCGGACTAGTCACATTTAGGTTTGCATTTAATATACAGTAGTCCGGGTTTTTGCGCCACCCTGTATATCGAATATTCACGAAATATACAGCAACAGAAACGAAAGTAATGTTCGGTCTTTGGAACCTGCTTCTGTATACAGAGAGGGTCTGCACAGAGCCTAATATCAACGGATACGATAGCTTGCCAGTTGAGCAACATCGCCACCAAACAGATCTTTACAAAGACAGGTTCTTACAAGGTTCGTCCATCGGCATCTCTCAGTCTACTAAGTAATAAAACGTTTTATCATAGTTTAAAAAATTACTCTGCAAAAATTTCTTCTGTAATAAACTCACGCTGTATGCGTTCCAATAGATTAGAGGCAGTTCTTTCGTGTTCTACGGGGGGGTGTAATATAACAGTTCTAAAACTAGTGCACATCAAAGACATTTAGGCTTGTCTATAAAGAATTATGGGGATTAGGGAATTTTGGAGATTATTAATTAATTATTATTCTCTACAGTCCCTGTGTGTAAATTGATGCTGCGATTGAAGCCGCGTTCAGTATTTCAGCAGAATTTTGCTGATTTATGTTCGTATAAATACAATAATGGCATTTATCTTCGCTTAAGGGCAAAAAGTTCGCGTGATACCCTTCTTACTGTATCACTTAATGTTTTAGTAATTCACCATTAACTGATTCACCAATGTTTTAAGGCAAATTCTTTTGTAAAATAGGATGGATAAATGCTTGTGTCTGTCTCTTTCTCCCTCCCTCTCTCTCTCTCCGTCTCCCTCACTCTGTCTTTCTGATCCTCTCCCTCGTTCTTGGCCTTCTTTTTCCCAAAGCAGTGTTAATTTTCTATGAATATAGCCAATCGATCAAATCCGCTTTTTTACTTCAGGGAACCCTCATTGCCATCAAGAAAATTGTAGGGCAGATGACCGTTAACAAGCCGCTTCTTATGCAACTCAAGAAGGTAAATTTAGGTGTTACTGCTTTATTTCTCTGGAGACTAAGTAAAGGCGTAGCATCATCGTCGGCCAACTAGTGACATCTGCCGTCCATCTTCTGAACTATTCACCAAAAACCTGAAGACGCACTTGTTTAATATTGCTTACAAGTGATACGTGTTAAAAGCGCCCTGACTTTGGCCCTAGCCATGCCTATTGCGCTATAAAAATTGTCTAAATAATCATCTCCCTCGTTCTTGGCCTTCTTTTTCCAAAAGCAGTGTTAATTTTATATAAATAGCCAATCGATCAAATCCATCAAGAATTATTATTATTATTATTATTATTATTATTATTATTATTAGTAGTAGTAGTAGTAGTAGTAGTAGTAGTAGTAGTAGTAGTAGTAGTAGTAGTAGTAGTAGTAGTAGTAGTAGTAGTAGTAGTAGTAGTAGTAGTAGTAGTAGTAGTAGTAGTAGTAGTAGTAGTAGTAGTAGTAGTAGTAGTAGTATTGTCATCATCAGCATCATCGAAACACATAATTGGCTATCTGTCTAGATTATTTATCTAGATCAGCGTTTCTCAACCTGTGGGTCGCGACCCCGGCGGGGGTCGAATGACAATTCGCCTGGGGTCGCCTGAAACCTTCGGAATATGGGGTTGTCTCGTTTTTATGCGCAAAACTTGTAATTGTACAAAATTTTCCCATTGGTAGTTTCTAGTTTTTTTAAAAAACCATAATTGTCATTCGAGGAGAGACATTGGAGACAATCGAATAATAATGATTTCTAACATTTTAATTGTCGTAGCATTATTATTTTTAGTAGTTTACATTGTGAACGAAGTGATTTTACGGTTGGGAGTCGCCACATCATGTGGAATTGAATTGAGGGGGTCGCGGCGCTATAAAGGTTGAGGACCGCTGATCTAGATAGATAGATATATGGCCTGGCTATGGGTGAAGCGTTCAATGACATGTGAGACATTTTTCTTAGCGAAAGGTTATCGCTCGCATTAGTCATTGGTCTATCTTTTTCGCGGTCAGTCAAGTCTAGCTGTGGAGTAATAATATTGATTACTTTCAAATACATTTTAGACATTGTGACCACTTGTGTATAAGAGGCAGATGCGATACTGTAAGTGCTAGACGCAATAAACCAGCGATTCTCAAACTGGGGTCCGCGGTCCATAGCTAGGGACCGCCAAGCAGTTTCAGGGGAACCATGAAGGGATTACTTTCTCAAGATATCTCTTCAACAATGCCAAACATAGAAGAACTGGTCCTGTCAAATCAGATAAATTCATCCATTGAATTTCGAATTTAAATTTTATTACTAAAATTTGAATAAATGATCGACAAAACAAGTAACCCATATGTTAATTGTTAGCCTGTGTGGTAACTGTATAGTTAATTTAAAATTTTAATTTTACAAGGTCCGCGAGCCATCAAAAAATTTCTAAGGGACCGCCAAGCAAGAAATCCTAAAAGTCTGAGAACCACTGCTATAAACTGCATGCACACTCATTCAATCGTTTGTTTATTCGTTCATTCGCTCTTTCGTTCCTTTGTTCGTTCGTTCTCCGAGGTCTGATGTAACTTCAATCTATGCTCACAGAAGACTCATAGTTAGAGAATATGCCCTGTCCTCGGAATCTACAGTGTAAGTTTGTTTGATTGACAGCTGAGAGATCTGCAGAATGACCACATCGTACGATTCATCGGAGTCTGCATTGATCCTCCCAATCAATGCATACTCACCGAATACTGTCAAAAAGGAAGTCTTCAGGTGAGTAAAAGCGGACGCTACTTACAGTTAGACGGTACCTCTGTTAGACCATTTTCGCGAAAGACATTGCGCAAAAAGCAAAAACAGAGGCGGATCTAGGGTTTTCGGCGCCCGGGGACAAAGTGTAGGCTACGTTGGCGCCCCTAACAGAGCTGACAAGCAAAAAAGTCCTCACATCGTTTTCGGCGCCCCTCAACTCTCTTTTCATATAGTGCTGACGAGCAAAAAAAGATAAAAAGGTCCTCACACGTGTTTCTTCTACTTTATTGTGCGTTTCACTTCCCCAAATATCCGATTTTGGCGCCCCTCACCTCGGCGCCCGGGGACATGTGTACCCCTCCCTGCCCCCTTAGATCCGCCTCTGAGCAAAAACGAGGCTATTGGCACTGTTGGTAATATAATATACTGTGTAAAATATTATATTGTTATTGTTGTTGTTCATGACAATTTATATAGCGCCGTATATTAGCACGAACCAAAGTCAAGGACGCTTTTAATACAAAGAGCGACGAAACGAGATGTTGAATAGATACGTCATTAGTTTGCTCGCGAACTCTCCGAAGGAAGTGACGGACGACATATTAGCAATTTGCATTGATTAGCGTAGCTACAAGGGTGCATGGGAGAGGCCTCCCCCATCCTTCTCGGGCCTAGGCTGGAAGTGAGATTTATGCAAACCCGATTAGATAATTGCATCAGCTGGTATATTGTGTGCAAATATGTTCGGCAAATAAGTTCGAAATCTAAATTTTATTCCAATTTTACCCCATTATTTTCGGCTGGAACGATGCCCCAGACTCCGACGCCCCCCAGAACCCCCAGTCGGAGATGTTGGTCTGCAGAAACCTTGGTGCGCCCTATTTTGGAACCCCGGTTACGGTATCCGAAATTTCCCCGAAAAAGTCCCCGGAAAAGTCCCCGGAAAAGTCCCCGGAAAAGTCCCCCGGAAAAGTCCCCCTAGGACATTTCCCCCCCGGAAAAGTCCCCCCGATAACATAAAGGAAAGAGCATTGGACACACGGGAAATAGGTGCGCCATTGAAGTGAAAGGGTATTTTCAGCATTATTCGGATAATAACAGTGTTTGCCCGAAGATTGCCTATAGCCGGTTAATTTAAATTATACTGCAGGTCTAAAGATCGCCACACTTGGCATTTAAATAATACTGCAGGGCCTGGCTTATTGCCGACCAATGACCGCCCAGCAATTCGATACCTAAATATAATAACAGTGTTCACCTGATGACAACCGCCGACGGTTGACCATGATAATGGTCAATGGACAATAGACAGTGGTCGCAATGGTAAGGGCAAGGCTTAATGCCGCCGACCAATGACCGCCCAAGACCGGGTAACAGTTAAACTCATTAACTCTAGACGGGTTTACTTTCTTTCGTTCATACGAAGATATCAGTACTGAGTAAACCTAACGTTTGCGGTTGTTCTTAAAGAAATGGAAATAATAGAAAGCATTCGCGGAAAAAACAAAATTGTTCACAACGGATATACATATGTAAAACAAAAGTTGTTAAAAGATGAAATCATAAGCTACGAATGCGAAAAACGCCGAGGCAAAGGTACAGGATACACCGAGTGTAAGGCAAAAATTAAAGTGAAGGATGGGGTCGTGCTCAGCTCGATGAATGAACATACGCACGCACCTGATGCAACAAGATTTGAAGTTCTGCGTGTTCGAAATAACATTAAGAAAAGAGCGTTAGAAACAGAGGAAACGCCGCAACAGATACTCGGTCAGGAAATGGAGCAAATCAGTCAAGCCGCTTCCGTACAGATGGTCCCTCTACGACACATTCGCCGTACTATCAGAAAAGTGCGCGAAAGAAACACCACTCGATATCCGAATCCCTTGGACCGCGCTCATATTGAAATACCGGATGAATTCAAAACTCTATGCAGCGGTGAGAACTTTCTAATGTTTGATAGCGGACTTGCCGACGACTTACGAATAATTGTATTTGGAACTACGCGCACTTGTTCACTACTAAGTGAATCGGCGCATTGGTTTATGGATGGCACTTTTGCAGTTGTGCCTGAATTGTTCTTTCAATTATATACAGTACATTTCTTAGTCTCCGGTCGGGTTTAGCCAGCATTTTACTGTCTATTGCCTAATAAGGCACAAGACACCTACCTCAGACTGTTTCGTGAGATTCAAACCTTAGTTGGAGGTGCGCAGCCGACGACTGCCATGATGGACTATGAGAAGGCAGCAATGAATGCATTTTGCGCTGTTTTTCCTCACACCACACTTCAAGGCTGTTTCTATCATTTGGCTCAAAGTATTTACCGCAGAGTTCAAAGTCTTGGCTTTCAGGAAAAATACAGTTCCAACAATGAATTTTCTTTGGCCGTGAGAATGATACCAGCGCAGGCATTCGTCCCACTCGATTCCGTTTTGGAAGTTTTCGACGACTTGCAAGATTCGACTACAGATGACGACGTACAACTGGTCCTGGATTACTTCGAAGACACTTATATCGGTAGAAAGCGGCGCCGTTGCAGGGCTCCTCCACTCTTCGATGTCAAAGTGTGGAATGTCCACAGCCGCGTCGAGCAGGAACTGCCACGAACAAACAACAGCGTAGAAGGGTGGAATAGAAAAATCCAGACAGCTATTGCTGGATGTCATCCAAACTTCTGGCGGTTTCTGAAAGTCCTCAAGCGAGAACAAAGTCTGTGCAACACAGAACTCAATCAACAAATGGGAAGACACGAGGCTCCGCCAACCAAAAAAAAATATAAAGACTGCAATGCTCGAATCTTGAGTATTGTGAGAGAATTTCAGGAACGCTCTAGTGACAGTTTTTTGCGCGGCATAGCTTCCAATCTGCAGTTCTAGAAGTTATCGTATAACAGTTGACGTTAAATTTGATGACAATTTATATATATATATATATATATATATATATATATATATATATATATATATATATATATATAGCCTACGGTATATATATTGGTTTTTATTGGAACAACGTTTATTATGGATTTGCATTACTCCGTATGTTTACGATACTGTTGGGTTTGCACAACTTCTTTACTATGAGAGTGCTTTATTAGACAAGAAGGTTTTTTCTACGGTTTTTATTTTCTTTAGGTTCTCCAGTATATCATTTAAATTAACCGGCTATAGGCGATCTTTATGCCATTGTCACGCTCAACTGTCAGCGGTAGTCGACGGGCAAACACTGTTATTATCCGAATAATGCTGAAAATACTCTTTCACTTCAATTGCGCACCTATTTCCCGTGTGTCCAATGCTCTTTCCTTTATGTTATCGGGGGACTTTTCCGGGGGAAATGTCCTAGGGGACTTTTCCGGGGACTTTTCCGGGGACTTTTCCGGGGACTTTTCCGGGGGAAATTTCCTAGACCCCCGGTTACGCCAGTGTGCGGGGTCAACCACTACACAACAGAGGTAGCAACTGTCAACGCTGCTATTCTTTAAAGATGATGTCGTAATACAAGCATTTCAAAAAGATATCATAATGCGGTTGATCGTAAGGCTGCAGAGAACTCTATGCTCGCTCCGGTCTTATTTGCACCGTTACTGTCACCAATATGCTCGTATTTTTTGATTTTGTAGGACGTCTTGGAAAACGAACAGATAAAACTTGACAGCATGTTTAAGTTTTCGCTGATACAGGACATAGTCAGAGTAAGTATTAATTAGAATAAAATATTGATTGCGACTTGTAGAGTTTTGATTGTCGATTAAAGGCATCAATCAATCAATCAATCAACTTCTATGGCGCCACTGTCATAATGCCTATGGCATCGGTCGATGGCGCACCAAATCCAATCCGAATATGAGCCAGGTCAGTCAAGCTGGACAGTGGACAGTTTGGTCAGATCGCTTAGAATGTTCGAATGATCGTCATAATGTTTATCAGGTAAATCGTTCTGATTCACGATTCGTCAGGTTTTTACAACTTTTTCAACCTGTCATTTCATATCGATGCGGAGGTCGTCTCAGTACAGTAACGCCCGATTAACACACGTTCGGTTATATGAAGACCGCTTCGAAGCTTCGAACACCGGCACGACAGACACTCAATCGGTTTTTTTTTTCTTCAGACGCGGAAGCTTTCTTTTGGTCCCTCTGAGTTCCGTCTTAATGAGGTTTTACTGTATGTCGGAACCTGCATCAGTTGAGCAGTACTGTAGTTCATCAGATTTCATGCAGAAGAAATTTTACTTTCGAGAGAGGCAAAGACGTGCCAGTTAAACAGAAGAGTTGGCTAGCCACGGGTGTCACGTCCCCCCTTATTCATATCGAGATCTGTCAGGGTGATTTTATAAGGGAGGGGTAAATGGGCTATATAATGTTGAAATAGGGAGAGTTCAAAGGTCAGGAGGGTGTGATAAATCATCTTCCGTTATTATTCTTCCGCTAGAGTCGAGACAGACCTGGTCACGATAATGACCACGTGTTTTAAAGAGGATAAAACTTATGAGTTCATGTGTTGTCTCTTGAGAGGGTAATTAGGGCGGCAGGTCAGACATGTACTTCTTGTCCCTGGATCAGACATGGTTCTGACAGGATCGGTAGACCCAGTGAAATTCGTCGAAAACCGGAGGTAGGGGGTAAAGTATTAGATCGAGAAAAACGCACAATACAGCAGACTTTAACCCCTTAACTGGGGATCCCGGATATATCTGTCCATTTTACATTGAGTTGCAGTTAAATACACGGTTAAGGGGTTAAAGCGTTTGAAACGATGACCCTTTTTGCTCGTCGAGACACCTTTGGACCGAAACTGGCTGTGTCCCCTAATTCTGAAATCCTGACTACGCCACTGAATAGGAACATATTTCAGCATTTGTACGTGGCTGGAAAAGATTGGTTGTCTATACACGCAACCGTGGAAGCTGGCTTCAAATCGGATACTACAGACTTTGTAGCGCATTATAATTTCTACTAATAGTAGACTATACTGTACAATGTACCGAGTAATCCAACTCTATGGTATCGAATAATCCAACTCTGTGGTACCGAGTAATTCAACTTTATGTGAAATGAAATTGCGCATTTGACATCGGTACGCTTTGCGTGCGAGTTCAATCAGGTACGATTTCAGTGCAGATTTCATTTAATTTTGGGTCAGATATAGGAAACACTCGAACGCGTTGTCACTACTTCTGGAAAAATGAGGAAGACGAAAAAGTTCACAAGGAATAGGCCTACTTTTGATTCACGTTTTAAATCAGAGCAGCCCGCCATGATGGAACGATGAGACGTTTACAAGTCACTGCGTGCTTTCTTTCTGAAGATTAGCCGTCTTCCTCTCTGCGCGTGGCAGCTCTTGCGTCGGTAGGACTCAACGCTGAAAGCAGCGCGCTTCCGGTCAGAACAGACCCCCCCCCCACCCCGCTTAAGCGCTAACGAAGAGCGATGAGAGCGGGGCAGAATTCGGCGTTCGTTCCGAGAGTCTTCAGACACAGAGCGGGCGGGGGCGGAGGGGGCGGGGCACGGCTTCGTGCCTTTTCGATTAGTTGCCGTTTGCGGAAGAAGATTGCCAATTGAGTCCATTCACATCAATCGGAGCATTAAAGAGGATCCCGGCTGAGATCTTGCGTAGCGTTCGAGCAAAAACTTCGTATAAATCAAACAACGTTCGTTTTCTCTTACAAGCAAATGACAGCGGAATGCCTCTCTCGTCTGTCTGTGTCTTTGTCCCTGTCTGTCTGTCAGTCACGCACTTTATTTCTCTGAGGGTTTTTATCCACTGGCAGCTCCAAATGGGAGCTCAGGGAGCCCGTGCCCTCTATAGAATTCCTGGCCCCAGTGGGTCCCCGTATTGGGACCCTATACTTACTACTACATACCTATCAACAAATGGTTGGACCCCCCTGCTTAGAAGTTGTCACCTCAACGGCCACCCTCCCACTTGTCAAATCCTGGAGCCGCCACTGGTCTTATCTAGACTCTTTGTCAACTGGTATACATACGGGTGGTGGTATACAGTACACGAGGCGCACTGCGTATTTTGACCGAAAAACAGGGAATGACCTACATACACAACAGTGAGATACGTTCGCACGGAAACCTGAAGAGTTCCAACTGCGTCGTCGACAGTCGCTTCGTTCTGAAACTCACGGACTTCGGTCTGCAACATCTTCGGCAGAGAGAAGACGTCGTCTGCCCAGAAGACGTCTACCTGTACTACAGAGGTAGGTATACGCGTCTACCTCAGTTTTTCGTCTATTGCCTTTCATTTAAAGACGGTTCTTCAGAGGACGTCTACCACTACTATAGAAGTAGACACGCCTACTTCATTTTTTCATATAACACGTTTGTATAGTAAAGTCGCTTCCCTTTAAAAGGCAGTGAACGTTTATCTTTATTGCCGATGGTAGTTGTTCGCAAAGCGTGCAAAACGTAACGAAATTTACACGAATCAGAAACGAAGAGAGACTGTGAAATTATTTACTCGGCATTTTCGAAATTCTTTCGGCGGTTCCCTTTAATGTCTCTTGACAGAGTCGTGACAAAACTGTGGGTGATTGAAATTTGTCGTGACCGATTCTTGATGACTTCGTGATTTCAGAATTGGCAATATCACTATCCAATAATTATTATGACAAACAGAAGCCAATGTGCTGCTTTTATATATATGTAGTCTTCTTCTTCTTCTTCTTCTTCTTCTTCTTCTTCTTCTTCTTCATCTTCTTCTTTATGTGTCGTCCTCTATCAGAGAGTTGACAGTCGTTTTCTTCCATTTCTCTCTATCTTCTGCCACTCTTTTTAGGGTTCCAAAAGGGGTTTTATGACTCTTTTCATGTCGTCCATATCCATCTTTTTCTCGGTCGCCCCTTCCCCTTGTTCCTTCTATTTTATCTTCCAATATAGGTCATTTATGCTTCTGCACACGTGCACGTATGTGTTATATATATATATATATATATATATATATATATATATACACTCAATTATGGATAGACCCATACTTAAATAAATTATGTTGCGCTAAAGCTAGCGTGAGGCTTTAGAGTTGACGCTTATTCCATAATTATAAAAATCGTTAAATATTTGCAACAAAGTCAACTTTCGCCCGAAATAAACGACTGTGATTGAAACTGAAGACGAAGCAACACGATGTAGGCGGAGTCTCTTGTCTTCCATATTGCTTCCGCTAACCTTTCGAAATTCCCGGAACGTCCGCTTGCTTTAATTAAATAGGATCGAATGTCATTTCGGGGATGGTGACAGTCGTACAGTGTAAATAGTCCTCTTTTGACAGCCTTCATTTCCAAATTCAGAAGATTGTAGATGTTTGCGGAGTGCATAGGCGCATCACTTGCTAACAGCGCTATAGAAATTTAGTGTTTACTTACTTACTTGCTTACTTAACATTTAACCTTTACGGTGCATGGCTTGTCCGTAATGTCTTCAATTCAACAACATATGCAGGGGCGTAGCCAGGAATTTGTTTTTTTGGGGGGTTATAATGTGATTTGGTGGAGGTATAAATCTGTTTTTAAAACTTTGAAAATCTTAAAAAGCACATTAAAAACTTCAAGGTAGCCTGATTGTTTTTGGAGGGGGCTATATATACCGATATACCACCGTCGCTACGCCCCTGAACATATGCTCTAAATAAATTTCATCAAAGTGAACCGGTCTCTAATATTTCGACTGTATCTATTCTATTCTAACATCAGATTCGACGCCTTTTGAGTAAGCAGCATTTATATGCGCTATATAGGCCTACGCGCGGTTTTACTTACTTGCTTCTTTGCTCCAGTAAACCAACTTTCTTGTTGAGCCTGCCTGTGCCTTCTTTTCAAGGTTTCGTTCGTCTTCTCCTCTGTTTTGGGCCTAATCAGTTGTTGCATGATAACACGATCCGCCTGCAGCCAGCCGAGTTTCAACTTCCACCGCTAGATCTAGACGCGTATATATATATATATATCACTATACGGTTTCTTTCTCCTCTATAATTATCCCTCTGGTGATAATAACTGCTGCCCCCCGCTTGATCCTCTCACCACTGTTCCTCCAGACGAAACCCCCTTTTTAAATTTCCGCCATTCTTCATCCGCAGGCAAATTGTTCGTCGCCATATCTTTACGCTTCATTACGCTGTCTTATCGCTTCCAGTGCAGTTGACCGTGTTTTCCAAATGGCTCTTCCATGGACAGACGGACGGACGGACGGACGGACGGACGGACGGACGGACGGACTTACCGCAGGGCTTCTGGTCTGTTGCAGCGAAGCTTTGGACGGCGCCGGAACTGCTTCGGATGCCCAGTCCACCGCCAGAGGGAACTCAGAAGGGCGACGTGTACAGTTTTGCCGTCATCTGCCAGGAAGTCATCTTTCGAAACGGACCCTTTTGGGTGGCCAACCTGGAAGTTACCTGCGAAGGTGACTATACTCTTACCTCGTCCTTAGGAATTATTCGGATCTTTGCCCAAAAGAATTCTTTGGTGAATCTCATGATTTGGTTCGCAGATTTTCAATAGACGAGCCTTAGCGACCTTCATAGGCGTAAACTTTGATGAAAAGCTAGGGGCCCAACACCATGTGCCTTTCCCCTTCCCTTGCAGAGCCTCTCAAAAATTAGCCACGGCTGTGTTTGCGCCTATGGGTGACCAGGGCCGCAGAGAGAATCTGCGGGTCCCTGTGCAAAAAAATAGTCACGGGCCCCTGACCTGACAGGTCTGTGAAAAAGTTGATGACTGTTTTGCTTCTCGTTTAAAAAGGAGATTACTTAACATGATCATCGGCCCGGGCACCCTGACGTTCCCCGGCATTCCTCGAGCCCAGTGGCGGCTCCAGGATTTGACAAGTTGGGGGGTGGGCCGTTTGGGTGGCAACTTCTAATCATGGGGCCAACCATTTGTTGTTAGGTATGTAGTATTAAGTATAGGGTCCCAACAGGGGGGCCACTGGGGCCAGGCACTCAATAGGGGGCATGGACCCCCGGCCACCCCCTGTGGAGTCGCCACTGCTCGGGCCCCTGTGCTCGAGACGAGGAGCCTACCTTTTTTGCTTGTCAGTCTTTTTCAAGGTTCAGGCTATTGTTAATACATCATCATCACCGGGTCCGGGCCTCTGCAGGCCGCCAGGCCCCTGTGCAATAATGCCCCTCTGTCCCCCCTCTCGGCGGCCATGATGGCGACCCTAGGGTAGACTGTAGAGAGAAAAAGTTCAATCGAGCCGAACGTAACGCAAACTTTTGCACCGCTGTTGTATAGAAATCTATCGCAAAGTGAAGAACGGTCAGAAACCATACTTCCGACCTACTCTGACCGCCGATAGAAAGAGCGGGGAGATGATGATAGTCGAAGACAACAACGTCAACCTGAATCAGATGATCACCAGATGCTGGGCAGAGGAACCAGCGGACAGACCGGAATTTCATCAACTGAAAGGCATCGTCAAACGCATCAACAAGTTAGAAAAAATGTCACAACGCAAATAATTGTCTCCCGTCAACCAGCGAGCGGACTGTAGGCCTATCGACGGCTCCGGGTTCAGAGATGTCTGGCTAGCTAGCTATATATCTTATTCGATTTGCGTACAGTTCCTTGTCTGTCGGTATTCGGAACTAATACTGTAATTAATATCATAGATGTAAAAAGCGTTGGAAAAATAATAAATAAACGTTAAAAACGTAAAAAACGTTACTGAAATTAAAAAAACGTTTAAAAACGTTGAATAAAAAACGTTAAAAAACGTTTATTATATCTATGATTAATATAGGCCTTTCATCGCAATATATTAACATTTGAAGAAATGTTGAAATCAAAGCATTTCTAATTGAAGTTGAACATTAACCGTGAAACCACTAAAAAGCAACGTTCCGCAACACACACACACACACACACGCTTTTTCGATCAAAAACTAGGTTAGAAACTTAGAACCATATTTATTTATAAAAGGAATTTTCTAGCTTCAGCTCGCAGTTCAAAATGTCCAGCTATCGTACATGGTTTAACGCGAATGACTTTTTCGGTGATCAAAGCATGAACTGGGACCGTATCGTCGCTTTCTGTTTAGGGAGGGCGACAGTGGAGGCAACCTCCTGGACAATCTACTCTCTCGCATGGAACAGTATGCATACAACCTGGAAGGACTCGTAGAGGAGAGAACAGCTGATTACCTGGAACAGAAGAAGAAAGCAGAAGACCTACTTTACATGATGTTGCCCAGGTTGACACCACAGCCTGCATCCATTATTATTATTATTATTATTATTATTATTATTATTATTATTATTATTATTATTATTATTATTATTATTATTATTACTGTATTATTGTTAGTATTATTACTGTATTATTATTATTATTATTATTATTATTATTATTATTATTATTATTATTATTATTATTATTATTATTATTACACTCGCTGCTTGCCCGTCAAAATTGACGGGGATCGTGGGGCAGTTTTCCTACCTGATTTTTTGTAAATGTGCTAGCTTTTTGTCCAATGACTTGTCGACCGGAGCATGGCTTGATGAGCAGCTTGATGTTTACGATAGCATGATTTAAAGTGGTTTAGGAGGCATTAGTTCCTGTCTGAAAGCCAGTAGGGGCGCTAACGGGGCTTGGACCACGCTCCGTCAGTCTGCCGCTCTAGCACGTGACCCACTATGCCATATTCCGCCTCTACAAATTTCGTCTTCGGTGGGACTCAAACCCACAACCTCCGAATCGCGTCTTCGCCACTAGAAGTCCGACGCGCTATCCATTACGCCACTGTTTGCCTGCTTTCTTGCTCGTTATTACGCCATATATAGTTGGCCAAGGGTAAGACTGTATCGCTTAAATATATTATAGGCTTATTCCTGCACGTTAACATTTTTAGTTATGCAATGTGTTCACACAGTCAATCGACTAGTCCCCACACTAACTTGACTTTACTTACTTACCTACTTTAACATTTGCCCGCTTAAATATATTCATCATCATTTGCCCGCTTAAGTATATTCATCATCATCGTCGTCGTCGTCTTCGCTGCATGCACTATATAAGATACTGCGGAGATGCATCATATTCCGTGCATTTCTTATCCGGAGTTGTGAAAATATTTGCAATGAAACACTGGATGGTACCAGAGGGCGTAGCAACGGGGGTATATCGGTATATATGCCCACAAATCAGTCTATATATAACACAGTATATATATAACATATATATTATATAATATACATTATATAATATATATATAACAATATGTACCCCCGAAATTGTATACCCCCTCTCCGCCCAATCAAGTTCCTGGCTGCGCCCCTGGATGGTACCGGTTTTATCGGGCCATCCTGTATACACGCGTAGGATGATGAGACCTCGCGTTGAAAGTCTGCGTTCTTTTTAAAAGGTCCGTGGCCGTTCAACTGATGCAGGGTCAGTCGATTCAGGCGGAGAAGTTCGAGAGCGTCACCATCTACTTCAGCGACATCTGCGGTTTTACTGCGATGTCCGCCGAGAGCACTCCGATGCAGGTATCCGTACCAGAGATATTTTTACACCCCCTAACAATCCCAACACCCCCTCCAATTTGAGGTCGACACCCCCCCCCCCCAAAATAATAATTTCCTGATCTAACAATGCTAACAATGGTATGTACCCTAAATAGTCCTCAAATCCCCTCCAATTTTACCGACACTCCCAAATTCACAATCCTAGAAATAATCCTGGTTTGCTCTCGTTCGCAGTAGCGTCATTTCACACTTTTCTTGGGGGCGAGATAATTTTGGGGGCAATGTTTGCCAAATTTTGGTCATTTTTGGCGATTTTTTTACACATGTCATAGTTCTTCATTTCCTTGGGGGCCACGGCCGCCCCTCCTCCCAAATGAAGCCCCTACTCGCTCCTCCGTCGTTTAATCTCCTCTCTGAGTTAGAGACAGTATTAGGCCTAATAGACGAGGTAGTCCGCCTTGCTGAGGTCGAACAAGGCTTAGTCCGCACGGTCAGTTTTCTTAGCGGCAATGGCGGCGAAATGTGTCAATTTTAGAGCGCTTCTTTCTCGTCAGAATAATCTTCGTTATTCACTATGGAATTCGACATTTCGCAATATTCTTACTACACTTTCTTCTATACAGTAAGACGGCAAGCCGGCAGTAACCATTTATTTGCGATCAAGAGAGCAAACAAAATCTCTGCACAGAACTTCGTTCCGTGGAATAAAATTTAAAAACTCGAGTTGTTGACATCGAGTGACTTTTACCAAATCTAGGGGGCCTTTGTTCTGCACCGGCGATCCCCCTCCTCTTCAAGCGCTCGTCCATCACTCTCGTTCACTCAGGCCGTCAATTAGCACCGTCGGATCAAATGATTCCTTTCATGACCATTCATTTGCCGTTAAAGAGTGCGTCAGACAGGGTGCTGTCACTCACGATCCAGCGAACAACAGAGGCGAATTGTTTACAGGTTGTTGACGTACTGAACGACCTGTATACTACATTCGATTCCGTCATCGATCTTTTCGACGTATATAAGGTGACGTAGTTACTGTTACCTCATTATCATTACTTTCGGTTTCTAACGTTAGCAAAGACTTAATTAATATTAACCCCTTAACCGTGTATTTAACTGTAACTCAATGTAAACTGAACGGATATATCCGGGATCCCCAGTTAAGGGGTTAAGTGCAATGGTTAGTTCCTATATGCTGACGATAGGTGCAATCATCAACGGCACAAAATACAGTGTGCCTAACTGGCGTCTGGAGTCATAAAATCTTCTATAAAATTTATAATATCGATTGCCTCATAGTGTTTATAATAAACCGATTGAAAACTATAGTTGTCTGATCAGTGGAAAATGGAGGAAGAGTAGCCTCTTTGCCTTAACCTTTATTTTCCCAGACCCATTCAAAATTGACACACACTCAAGAAAACTTATATTTAGACACTTTCTGATGTATAGTAACACAAAAAGTTGAAATCAGAAAAAAATTATTCAAGATCACGGAACAATACCCATGTTCCCAAATGGGAACGTTGGGTCACTATGACTATCGAAAATTCTGGACATACCAAAGGCTAATTTTATTACATTAGTGCTGTACAGTATGTAAATCTTTGACTTCATGCCTCATATAGGCATAGTATGTGCTGGAAATACTGTTTTTAAGTATCATCTTAAGGTGATTAATTAAATTAATGTTAATTAATTAATTAATTAATTAATTAATCATTATTGTGGTAGACCCCAAAACACTTGATGTGAAGGTGCAGTTCTCACGCTTCATTTCATTCTTGCATTTGTCTAAGCACTTCGCCCTGGGAAGTAGACAATGTTTGACTTCATAATGTCGTAAAAGATTTGGAACAAAGGCAGTGGGTTCTCCAAACGTTATCGAGGTGTGTCTTTCAACAGTCAAAACCACTTCACATCGAAATTCAGGATATCTGAGGCGATCTCCGGAAGAAGCGACCTTGATGTAAAGCCATGCTGTAACCACTGCAGTATTGAATGCATTGACAAGCAAGTTCCACCACTATTTCTTGGATTTGATCTTGGGTCCGTATGTCGAAAGCAGACGATGAAGATCAACAGTGTCTATTCCCGTTGCGTAATTGCTGAACATTCGTGGCTGTGAAATGTTTATTTCCTTCAAAATCCATTCACACGACGTTCTATCATGGCTACAGGGTTGGCATAGTTATGACTCAACTCAGAAAAACTATCACAGGTCTTGTCATCTTCAAGGGTCCTGCTGAGGCCTGGATCCCTTCATCTGCAACACGAGTAAACAAACTCAACCAACATATGATGATCAATCTGGACCTAAGATATCTTCATCTACTGCTTCAACTTTATAATCTTCCCCATCGTTTGGAGGTAGTATACAAATGTCTGGAATACTAGCATTAGCATCGTCATCACTGAAGGACTCCTCAAAATCTGTTTCAAGTGCTAGAGAGAGGGCGAAACATCGTTTTTTTACAGGCATTTTAGCTACTGTCCAACAATAGCTACACAATTGTGTGCAACAGAACAGGTCATTATATTCACGAAATGTATCATCAGAACATACACACATATTAGTCTTACATATTTGCCGGATTGGAACACCAATGGCCAATGCTAGTGAAATATCAACAACTGTCAGCCTATTAGCCACATTGACCCAACGTTCCCAATTGGGAACATGGCTGTTCAATCATGTCTTGTAATTTAACTGGGTCATTTTTGCCAATTGGACTTGAAATCATGCAAAGGGGTCATAGTTGAATAAAATGAGCCATTATGGTAAAATAAATGTTGACATTTAGATTTTATTCTAAAATATATCCGTTATACCTATAATTTTGGCAATTTTTCGGAATTTTAATGCAATTTATACAAAAGTACAAAAATTAGCAGAGATATTTTATGCAAAAATCAAAGATAGACACGTGCTCTAAATAAAAGCTCCGAAAAACCAGGATGATATCTAACTTGAACTGCTTTCAAATCTATGTTCCCATTTGGGAACGTTGGGAAAATAAAGGTTAAGGATAAAACCTTCTTCTTCTTCCTCTTCTTCTTCTTCTTCTTCTTCTTCTTCTTCTTCTTCTTCTTCTTCTTCTTCTTCTTCTTCTTCTTCTTTAAATGTATTTCTACGTTAAATGGACTTCCACTTTGTTCTATCTTGACGTCCTCTTATTAAAATGTTATTCATTATTCCCTCAATTTTGTCGTAACGAGTCACATATGTGTTTCTCTGCCTTCCTCTGGCTCTTTTTCACTCCACTTTTCCGGTTATTGCAAATGCATTTGGCAAAATAAAACCCGAATTTAACGCAAACATTGAGGCAAAGCTTGTTGGCGCTCTTCTTTCCATATTCTACACAACTGCGCAGTGCCGATCAATTGGCGCCCATGGCTCTAAAAAAATGGTCGTTTGCTCTTACTATACCTGACAAGCAAACACAATTTTTGCCGCCTCTTCGCTAAAACTCCTCGACAAAACCCCACAAACCGACAAGCAAAACAAAAGAAGGTCGTCGTTCGTCACTGAATTTGCCGCCCCTTCCTTCTTCTACATTTTGCCGCCCCCCTTCGCCTTCACCAAAAACTCCTCAACAACCCTACACACACAAAAAGTCGCTTCCAAAATTTGCCGCCCCTATCACGTGTGCCGGCCATGGCTCTAGAGCCATAGTAGCCATTGGGACGCTACGCCTCTGCATTGCGCTTGTCTCATTATCACTGGGTAGATTTTTGCAGAAGTAAGTCAAATCTCGTAAAATGACTTTGAAGGTAACATGTCGACAGCTGCTGATGCGCTTAATCTTTCTTGAAATAGCTTTGGGCAAGACGGGCGAAGGTCCGAACATTATACGATCTATTTTATTGACAATAAAACTTCGTCTTACGAAAATCTCTCGCTGAACTTGAAACTTTCAAAGTCAAAATTTCCCAATCATTTCTAAGAAATGCTCTTTAAAGGGATAGATAGGCGCTATAAAATGTTATTAATGCGTTTAAACGAGCACATTCGATTAGTCGCAACACACGCAATTACGACCAATACTTGTTTATAAACGTAATTTATATATATATTATATATATATATATATATATAATTACATGTAAACTAAAATTTGTGCGATACTTTCTATTTAGGTGGAGACAATTGGCGATGCCTATATGGTCGTTTCCGGTCTACCTGTGCTCAACGGCACTGCGCATGCGCGCGAAATTGCCAGGATGGCGATCACGTACCTGAACGCTGTGAAATCTTTTAAGATTCGACATCGACCACACGACCAACTCAAGCTGCGCATAGGAATTCACTCAGGTCATCGCCTATAAACAGCATATATGACAAAACGACAACGACGACAATGATGAAATTTCGACGACGACAATGATGAAATAGACTAACGACAACGACGACCACAACAGGCTTTTCTATAAATCGGTCTTCACTTGTCTGTTATCTTTTACCATATACGCGTATCAAACTTGATATTCAGAACGTATTTTATTAATTAAGTTTTTTTCTAACTGGTGAGAATTACTCTAGCTGCTATGTTCTATAGCTGAGATCGCTGGACTTTTCGGAGGTTTTGCAATAACAAAAATATGTCACGCTTCGCATGTTTTGCACAGGTCAAGTATGTGCTGGTGTTGTCGGCATGAAGATGCCTCGCTACTGTCTGTTCGGAGACACTGTCAACACCGCATCCAGGATGGAATCTCACGGTCAGCGTAAGTGACGTTGAATCTTTTCTTCACACGCTGATTATATCTCTGAAAACAGAAAGCATACACAACAAATATCGAAAATTGGTGGTGGTGGTGGGAATCAGAATTTTCACGACCAGACCGTCGAAATTGCATATGAGATCGAAAGAAATGGCGGCATTAATTCATCACCGTGCGGAAAATTTGGGTAGACCCCTTCGAAAAAATCCTTGTCTAGTTAATGAATTACAGTTTTCAACTTTTGTAGGTCATTAGAACCTTAATATTTGGGCTTTTGTGAATAATTTTTTGCAGCATTGAAGGACATTGCCAATACTGTGTACACTTCCAATAATTAGATTGTAAAGTATTAAGCTTGTGTTATTAAAATAGTGTGCTTAAATAAGCCACTGATCTCATTAAGTGCTGATGAGCAAAACGACACTCTTTTATATCCGATACACGATTTTGCACAGGATACTAACATATAATGCCAGATATGGACATTGGTCCATTTTAAAAAACCCAACCCAACCCATCATGATTTAGACCCAAACCACTAAAGCATTAAAGTTACGTGATCCAACCCTACCCACTGTAATACATTACAATTTCTTAAACCATGATATATTTTCTTACACAACCCAACCAACCATAAACATGAAAATTTCTGCCCCAACCCAACCCATGGGTGGACCAAACCCATGTCCATGTCTGATAATATAGGCTACTGCCGCTCGTCTCAACCTAATGGGAAAACGACATTCTTTATCGGAAAATATGTCATAAAATGTCCTCTCTATCCTTTATTCTGATTCCGTTCTTTTACATTACATTACATTCTTACGTTACATTCTTTTCAGCTTTGAAGATCCACGTAAGTCCATTCACGAAAGAACTTCTCGACGACTTTGGGACGTTCGTTCTGGAACTACGAGGGCCAATCGAAATGAAGGTCAGACTCCGAGTTCAGATGATCTGTTCGATTGAAATATTCAGCGGTCAAAGCACGATAAACCAGCAGCAGCAGTGGCGCAGCCATGGTTTTGGAGTAGGGGTGGTGGCACCAACATCAAGCTCGACTAAAAATTCAACACGCAAAAAGATCATCAAGGAGCTCTTGGCACATCAACGCCTGTTAATCGCATCTGTTTCAATCATCCTAACCCCCCCCGCCACCCCCGAAAATTTTCTCGACGGTTTTGCGCAACTCCCACTACTGATCTCAGCCGGAATTGAGGGTTCTCTGCATTCGTGCCCACCCCGTGGCTACATCAATGTTTTGCTAGAGGAAAGCGTTCGCCAATTACTATGCATTATAAAATAACAACAATATTGTTGTAATAATATTAACAGACTTTGCCCGTCAAAAATGACGGTTAGTTAGGCTGTTTTACAAACCGATTTCACTCAACCAAAATGCTTTCCGATGTAGCCTATTGCATTTTTGTAAACGTTCTAGCATTTTCTCCAATGACTTGGCCTTGATAAGGTTACGTTCTGGGTCTTGTTTCAGGGAAAGGGAGAAATCGTCACCTGGTGGCTGAACGGTGAAATCAATCCGGATTTTCCGGATCTTGTACCGAACTTTGGAAACGCGTCGATAATAAACACCGAAACAGCAGTCAACACCTGCCTCTGACCATCACACCAGAACCAGCGTCTAAATTTCTAAACCCTCTGTCAATCCATTATATATATATATATATATATATATATATATATATATATATATATATATATATATGAACACAGAGAGTCAGACAGTCATGTGCTGATCTACACTGTATATATATATATATAGGCCTATATGTATCCTTGAAAAGTCTTTCTTGATTATCATTCCTGAATTTTTAGACGCGCGCTTTCATCGACCTTGCACGAATCTCACGACCAGTCCCGGCCCGAATATTGGGGACCCGGCCTCTGCCCCCTCCCCCCGTGGCTGCGCCGCTAAAGTTCTTTAGCTCCCTTTTAAAAGGTGATACTAGGATTAAAAACTTGACAACTTCTGAGAAAACTTGCAGACTATATACTATAGCTATTCGGCAATCACTTTGCCCCCATTAGATAAGATGTTCGTAATGTTTCTGTACGAATCTTACGCTGCCCGATCCGAGGGGTCGACCCTGACCGTTTTCCATTTTGTGGCGCTGCGCTATATTGGACAACAGAAACATACGCGTACGCCCCCCATTTAATCCGACTATAGGCAGTTGAGGGAACATCGTGAGCTTCCCAGCTGCAGACATTTTGAGTAATATTAAAATTATTAGACCATGAGCTCTGGTAAGTAAATAATTATTTAAAGACTTTAATCGTGGTTTCTTATTGAATGACCAGAGAAGCTGCAATACAACTAGAGTGTAAGCACAGCAGAACTGCGTAAATAACCTTCATTGCAACGTACTCAGCGCAGTGGCGACTCCACATGGGGGCCCTGGGGCGTGCCTCCCCATTGAATGTCTGACCCCCAGGGACCCTGTTGAGACCATATACTTACTGCTACATACCTATCAACAAATAGTTTGCCCCCATGCTTAGAACGTCCCAACGACCCCCCACTTGCCAAATCCTGGAGCCGTCATTAATTGACTCAGCGGGCCTGTAAAACTGAGTACGTTATCTGCGAGGTACGCTATATCCAATACCATCCAATACGGTAACGCATAACACCGGGCCGTACACTGAGGTACTTTATAACCGGTAATAACAGTCGCTTTATAACGAAGTTCTACTGTATATCGATTCTGCCGTCATTCACCCCACCCTGCTCCAGAAACATTTTGGTATGAATTTTGCGTAAATTCCACGACTGGTTCCATTCGAAATAGAGGGTCCCCGGCCCCCCGCAACCTCATTGTGGTTACTGTAATGGACGATATATGGATGGATTAGAGGGAGGACAGCTGTTGAACTTTTAACTGTTTTAGGAATTAGTTGTTCGCAGAAGAAAATTATGATCGTGTAATCCGCTGATTTTACTGATCTCGTACGACGACTAGGACATGTTAAACGGCGTGATTTTAGCTGGTAAAAATTCTATTTCGAAGTTCCGCAATCGTCCAAGGACCCCACTCGTGTAGGTGCAAGTCTGCAAGAGAGAGAGAGAGAGATCCAGACATCCAGAGAGACAGACAGACAGCACATCCCACACCTCAGACAGACAGAGTCAGGCAGATAGAAACAGGCAGAGAGACAGAGAGAGACAGAGAGACAGACAGACAGACAGACAGACAGAGACAGAGACATAGAGAGACAGAGAGAGAGACAGAGAGAGACAGACAGAGAGAGGGGGAGAGAGAAGAAGAGAGAGAGCAAGAGAGGAAAAAAGTCTGAAGAAGAAATGTCTCAAATCTTGGCTCTTCTCAAATCTTGGCTATTCAGAACTAGTTATTTAGTTATTTAGTTATTTAGTTATTTAGTTATTTAGTTATGCAATGTGTTCGCGCAGTCTGTCGACTAGTCACCACATTAATCTTGACTTTAGTCTACTTACTTACTTACTTACTTTACTAATTTCGGCAACTTTAACGCCGGTGTGACTCGGTTTCGATGTTCAATGATCGGTAACAACGAGATGATAGGGAGGTGATTAGATACCCTGTAGATAGATAGATATCCGTTATCCGTCATTAAGAGCTGCGTTAGACACGCGAATGGTCCGAGTAGCGTAGACTGCTTGAGATTACTCTCTTAGCCTCAGTCGCGAGCATGAAATAGAAGATCCAACGGACCTTTTCAGTCCATTACTGATCTGTGTGCTGACTTTGATCGTGATCGTCTGCAATTAGCCCAATCAGTAAGCCACAGTGCGTCGTCGTACTCCGCCGTTCAGCATCAGAAACATTCAAGAAAATTTCGCGGATCAAAAAAATAGAACAACGAAGGGTTCAATTTGCGAGAGGCAGATCGATGAAAGAAGTTCCTGTCGAAATAAACAGCCCTCGACATTTTTCTAAAATAGTTTCGAGCACAATGAGCGGAGTTCTTTCTATAAATATTGGACGCGTGCATTTTCTAAATTGAGAAAACACCAGGTCAGACTTTTAAAAATTCTCTCAGATCGGATAAAAAAAGTTTAGTTTCATCTCACCGCGATTTGTGATCTCGAACTAGCCTTTCGAATCTCAACTGGAGACTCTTACAGCGCCGCTATGACGATCCAGAGGGATTCATTTGGTAACCTTTGGAGCACAAAACCAAAGTTGGGCTCATTCGCAGTTTCTATATATTTAGTCAACATTACGCATAGGCTTACACTGAAGTTTACAAATTATTACTAAATCAACGGAGCAATAATAATATCTCTGTGCCCCACGATCCCTTGTTGTTGTTGCTGCTGCTGTTGTTGTGTCAGTCTGACAGTCTCTGCCGACGTCAGTCGGAATGTCGATCGTAAAATGACTGAAAACCGAAGATATTTTAAAACGACTCTCTAAGTCTTTTTTCCCTCCGGGCCATTGACCTTCATTTCACCTGACCAGATAAGACTCGGTTTTACAGAATCGCTTCCACCCCCCACCCCCACCTCCTCCTTCCTCCCCTCCCTCCCTCCTCTCACTCCGGCCACCGTGTCTCTCAGTCCCCCTCCCCTACCGCCTGCCCTTCTTCCGCTATCTTCTACCGCATACCTGCCCGAGGCACTTCCAGTTTCAAGAGCCTCGCCGCATGTACGCACGTGTGGACCGTTGCGCGTATCTGTGCGTGCGTCTGCTCGTATCGGTGCCTGACCACCCCGGTGTCCGACTGCGTTAGTCAGTGTTAGTCAGTCAGTTAGTTAGTTAGTCAGAGTGGGTCTAATCGTTATAGCGGTTTCATTTTGAACGATCGACGCAATGGCCGTATATATTGGTTTTGATATTGACCAGAGCCGTGGATAATTGAACGGTTCCCGGAGGCGTATTTATCGACAGAGACGCGGCCGGCAAAAGCTCAGATCTCTCTCTCTCTCTCTCTCTCTCTCTCTCTCTCTCTCTCTCTCTCTCTCTCTCTCTCTCTCTCTCCGCTAAACGTCGGACTCTCGAATTTCTTATATTTTCGACATTCTCCTTTGCCGCGTCGAGACGTCTTACAGTCCCTCGCATTTAAATACCGTTCTTTTGTTACTTGTTATAAGCATTATATTGTTATCATTACTATAATATTGTCAGTGATAATTGCCATCTCTTCGACTCGGTCAGTTTGTCTTTCGGTCAAAGAATTGGCTGTTGGGCCGACATAATATAAACGCAACTTCGTGCAGAATCGACGGGTAAGCTACATTAAGGTTCCATCGTTTACGAATTAGGAGCATAGCTTAATAAATAACACCGATCATTAAATTTTTATTTACAGAAATTTAAATTTCGTTTTCTTAGGATTTCGTCGTCAATCAGTTATTTTTGAAATTATTTGAAACTAGCCCAGTATTACAACTGGAAATCAGAAGTTGCTGCTTCACTGGGAAAGTTTCTTTCTGCTGCAATGTACAATTGTACACGTGCCTTCCACTGCATTAGGCTACTAGGCTCAACCCCTCCCACTGTTTTCAGAGGCTACAATAGGGAAGGAGAAAGGTGTAGGGTTGGGGCCTCAATAATAATTGTCGTCCAAAGTTTACGACAATGTTGATGTGATGTAACTGTTTAAATTTTAATTTAAGACAAAAACAAGATTATTATTATTATTATTATTATTATTATTATTATTATTATTATTATTATTATTATTATTATTATTATTATTATTGCATCATTGAATAAAGGAGCGACAAGACCATATGCATGAATGCGTAATGTCGGCGCTTGTGGGCTTTGTTGATGTACCAAACTTCTTATTTAATAATGAATACAATTCCGAATGTCATATTTCTGCTAATTTCTTGTATTCGCCCTCTTCAAGAAGTTCCACAAGGCAAACTCTCATACACTGTAATATTCACTATGCAACAATGCATCCAGGGGCAGTGGCGTGGCGTGGGTTGCCAAAGCCCCCCCTCGGGGGCAAAGAGGGATTGCGCCTCTAACTTCTTCCGTCCAAGATGTCTTGACAGCTAAAATAAATTAAAAGGTCGTGGAATCGTATTCCCACATTTCCAAAAATAGATTCCGAAATATCACTTGCAATTCTTCCTTGATAATGACATATGTCGGCCTATTTTATGATTAAGGCATATTATATTATTACTTGGTTTTTATTTTTTCACTTGAAATGTTGTCCCCCTCCCAAGAGACAGACAGACAGACAGACAGACAGACAGACAGACAGACAGAGACAGACAGACAGACTGAGACAGAGAGACACACACAGAGAGAGGGAGAGAGAGAGACGGAGAGAGGAGCAGACCACGGAAAAGATGGCTGGACGTCATAGAGAACGACTGTCAAGATTTAAATCTAAATCTAGTTCTAAGCTCTAAGAGCAACAGAACACTGCTCCTCGGCAGGAGTGGAAGAGCTTGCCGTGGCCATCAGAGCGCGTGAAAGCATCGTTACGAGACTGAAAGGAAGAAGACCATATTCTGATAAATGAGTTTTTAACTCTTAACTCGTTTTGGAAAGCGTATAAGTTATATATACTGATATACAGAGCAAATCTTCTCCTTTCGAAATTTTATTTGCTTGTTAGGGCAATGGCCAGAAGAGACTTTAAAAACAGATCCAATCATTAATTTTAGGATGATCTTTCGGATTTCCTCCATCGGCAAAAACTCTGACAGACATCCGATGCATGCTTTCAAAGCATTTCGGCATTTCAAGTGGCTTCCAGGACGAGAGGAAGCTCTGCTCGGGGAGACGCAACCACAGGCGACAGGGTGACAGCCGGGGTCATCGAAGAGAGGTCATGACCTTAGACGTTTGCCTTCAGCGTAACGATTAAATCAATTCCCCTGTGGCGGAACCTCTGTTTTTAGCTCGAAATATGGACGCGCGATAAGGCGAACGAGGGGACCCCACCATGAGTGTCTGAGGCTCTGTACCCTTCGAGAATCTCGTGCTTTCTAACGTATATGACCCCCCACACACACACACACACACAGACACACACACACACTTCTGTGCTTATTTGAACCCTGAGAGGTCAGATCCACGTGTTAATAGTAATAACCAGCCAAGGCGCGTATAGTCGGTCCGCCATGACCTGTTAAACTCTGGCGCTAAACAATATTAACTTCTCTCAAATGCGCTATTATTCCTATTATTCCACAAGATAAGAATCTTAGATGAATTCCAGATTATAGTAACGAACTTTAACCAGTACTTGACCTGAACGGAGAGACGCGATGAGCGACTGATTATTCTGATTATTCTGATTATTCATTCCGAAACCTTTCTTTCCGATATACCTTGAAATTAACAGCGTAACTGTTTACTCGGGTTTTGTCTTTTCTCGCTCAACGCCTCTAACGAGAAAATTTAATAGAAAAACAGTTGTCCTTTCATCATTAATTCATTCGATTCGCTTCTTATCAATCGTCCATATTAGGCCCACTAGTTCACTTCATTCGGGTCTGGTTACGCCGCTTTTTTGTTGTTACTTGAACTGGTCTTATCTGTCCCTAATCTCTCGTTGTAATCTAACTTCGGGGGTGCTGCAAACAGACCATTTGCCCTTTGTTGAAACACTTGTATCCGACGCACATTGTACTGGCAGAATTCTGTTGCCGATATATATATATATATATATATATATATATATATAATTATTGAAAAGTTACGATCTCTCACCACTGGCATGACTCTCAAAACCAGATACTCACATTGTGTCCAAAACGTAGGCCTACATTTTGTACTCTATTTTTGAGTCTCAGTCTAAATCTAAGTGGATCTGACTTTGAAGGCCAACTACTTCCATGGGCGTCTGAAGGGTGGGTTGACAGGGGGTGCAACTGTACCCCCTGGAAAATTGTGATGTTAGGAAAAAAGTTAAATTCCTAGTTTCTTTCGTCACATGGCCCTGTTTTACACACACCCCGTGGAATTTTTTTCGATTCTTTCGTTACAAGACCCTGTTTTGCACCCACTGGAAAAATTTCTGCGGACGCCCTTGGCTATTTCATTAAATACTGCAGATTAGTTGTTTGGATTCCCTATTACGATGCATGCCCACTTGTTGCCTCATTCGCGCATATATCGCGCTGCTGCCGCTACGTCGGCTTTGAAGTTAAGAATACAGTGAATCCCACTTAATCGCATACCGCTTAATTGCATAACCCGCATAACAACATAAAAACCCGAACCAGTGTTTTGTGTATCAGACGTCCCGGTTATTCGCATAGCCCTGTTAATCGCATAAGCAAGGCTCGCACGGCACCTATGCAATTAAGCGGGTTTCACTGTATTTTTTCCCAGAAATTTTCAGAGTCCGGTTTGCAATCGCCTATACTGTACTTGACGAGACACACAGTCCTTGCCTGCAACATATTCCTCACCGTATATGCATTTTACTTTATTATTATTTATGTAGCGCCGTTCTTGTCTCACGATTGGCTTTCGGCGTCGTGTACTCGGTTCCGTCGGTCGGCGGCTGCTCCGCAATTATCGCTCAGCCTCCGATAATAACGATTGTAGGAGTACAAGTACAAGTTCCCGTACTTGTGCGTTCCTGGTTTTGCTCAGAGTGATTTTTTCCTGTTCGCGGTCGAGTACTCTCTCTCTCTCTCTCTCTCTCTCTCTCTCTCTCTCTCTCTCTCTCTCTCTCTCTCTCTCTTTCGTGCATACTGAATTTTCTTCACGTGTACACCGTGTTCTATACAAGGTCGTCAGCGCAATCTTCGGAACCAGAGGCACAACAGGTGAACAGTGGTGGTGGTTGTGGTGGTGGGTGGTTGTGGTGGTGGATGTAGGGTGTGGGTGTGGGCGGCAGATTAATAGAACCGACTCGGTGGGAGATGGAGACGCGTGCTCCGGCCGGGCCGATTATTTTTGCGGGTCTTGGCCTCGTCGTGATCCCCGTTGCCGCATATGGCATCGACGACTAGGTTGCGATGATTGGACACGCAAATGAAACGCACGCGCGTGCCAAACGCATTCGCCACGAACAAGAGCGCCGCCGCCGCCGCCGCCGCCGCCGCCGCCGCCGCAGTTCTTCGGTAAATTACGATCGAATCGATCGATCTGAGAACGCCGCGTGAACTTAGAACAAACGGTCCGTCGGTCGGTCGGTCGGTCGGTAGGTACGCCGTTTACCTGCGGTTACGGCGTTTTTCGAATCGCCGTAACGTTACCCCGTACTCACAACACGACGAGACACAAGCACCCCCTCACTCCCACCCCACCCCACCCCACTCCCCACCCCTGCGTTAACTGCAAAATTTTCTGTATCTGGTTTCGTCGAGTCGAATTATTGGAACCGATACGTACTGCAGTATTTTGGCCTACACTGTGTTGTGCGTAACCTGCATGATGCTGCGGGCATCTGCGATTTGGTCAGGCTGATTGATTGATTGATTGAATGGTTGGTTGGTTGCTGTAAGTTTTCCTGTATATTCGTCAGCGCCTGATTGACGGATGATTGAATATTTTTCGTGAATCATCGACTAAGAAACTTTGAAATGACGACGACGGTGCCCGGTTTCACTGCGACGTTGATTGTGGGCGTATGAGTCATCGCATAGGTTGTGTTTCTGTCTATTTAGGCCTTATAACGAACGCTCAGGGGCGCAATTTTCAGATCTGTCGTTTTCTGTTTAAACGCTCTTAAATAAGCGAAATTGTGAAATACGGTGATAAGCGATTTGACGTTTTCGAGGTTCGACAGTAGGCCTGCGTGCGTGTCCGCGTTCAAAGTTTCGTACAATGGACGACACAGATTTAATCATAGACTTTAATATATTATAATAAATCTATGGATTTCATCTGGTTGATTTGGAAATTTTAGAGTAGGTCTATAGGGCGCTGTCATTTTATTCTAAAGAATAAGTTATAAAATAGATGGGGCGACAGTTATGAGCTATGGGTGAAGACCGATTCTGGTTGGAAGTGGAAGTGTCGTGTTTAAAAAGAGGTTTAAACCCTTTTATTTCAAAATCCAGCCTGCATGGTAGCTGCTTCGAAAATATACTTAAGAGACGAATGTGCTTCATGGAATGCAGCCTATTAAAAATATGTCTATTCCGTAGGCCTAACAGGTTAAGCGGGCATTTATTTTACGTGGCGTTATAAGTTGTGGATATATTTTTATCCACGGCTTTTTTGTAAAAAAAATTATTTTCCGGAACGCAATAGAGGCCAGTAAGTTGTCAACACGTCACAGCGGCCGTACAACATTCTAATTGTTTGGAACATCGATAAAAATAAAACGTTTGATAAGAAAATTGAGAAGAAGGCGGCAAATAGATATAGTTCAAACGTTCTATTTTTTTAACTTCATGTTGCAATTTGCCGTCCCGCCTGTTCCAGGACAAAATAGCCTGCTTTTATCTTAGCTGCATGTGTCTTTGCAGGTATTCGCGTGAAGCGCTATAGAAGAAGCAGAAGTTATAGCTTCACACGCTTCGATGGCTGATCTAATCGAGTCCTGTTCTTCATTGGTAGTCTTTCTGTTGCTTTTGGATAACATTCACAGATGCCAGGCAACGCCTGCTGCATCTCGTACGGTTCGCTTCCGTCTCCAAGACAACACCCCGATGGACAGCGAGATCGGAGACATTTCATCGGTCGCCAGAGCATTCGAAGGAACGGATCCAAGGCATTCGACGGCGACGACGACGACGACGTTTTCCATTTTACCGGATCCTAGCAGTCCGATCACGAGGCTGCTATGGATTGACGTCCAGCGAGGAGTGCTGAAGACCAGGGATGCGGTGGACCGTGACGCGCTCTGTCCAGGCAGATCCGACTGCGACCTGGAGGTGAACGTACAGGTGCGAAAGCCACCGAACAGTGTCGTCGTAGTCAAAGCGCTTCTGACGCTCGACGACGACAACGACAACGGCCCGATCTTCTCACAGCACGACTTCCGGATATCGCTGTCGGAAGCGACGAGACCGGGCACCGCCGTTCCCCTCCCCAAAGCCACCGACGCCGACAGTCCGCGGAACGGGATCGCCAAGTACGCCCTGGCGAACCGATCGCCGGTCTTCTACCTGCGCCAGTTGAACGACACCGGGGCCGTCGAGGTCTTCCTGACGCTGATTTCGGAACTCGACAGGGAATCGACCGACCGCTACGAGCTTCACCTGGTCGCCTACGACGGCGGTCAGCCGCCGAGGTCCGCGACGGCGACGATCCTCGTCGACGTCCAGGACGTTAACGACAATCACCCGGTCTTCGTGAAGGACTCCTACGAGGCGTCGATTGCCGAGAACGTGCCGCCCAACACGTTCGTCACGGCGGTCAGGGCGGCCGATCGAGACGTCGGCGCCAACGGAAGGATCCGCTACGAACTGGATCCGAATTCTCCGGAGACGGTCCGCCGGCTGTTTCACGTCGACGGAGACACCGGAAACGTAACGACGCGCGACTTTCTCGACTACGAGACGACGACGGTACACTCGTTCATGGTGTTCGCACGCGACCGCGGACCAGACGCCATTCCGGGGCAGGTGAGAGTCGTCGTACGCGTCCTGAACGTCAACGACAATCCGCCGAACGTTTCGATCCAGATTGCGAACGAAGAAGACGGAGGAGGAGCAGGAGGAGAGATGTCCTTATCCGAGCTGGCGCCTCTGAGATCCGTCGTCGCCTATATCCGAGTCCGAGACGCCGACGACGACGACGGAAAAGACGGCAGCGAGTCGTCGGGCGTCGTCAACTGCACCCTGAGCGACGACCATTTTCAGCTCCAACCGATCTTCAGGAACGAGTACCAGCTGGTCACGGCGAAGGAACTCGACAGCGAGACGCGTCCGCGGATGTCGCTGGTCGTCGCCTGCCGCGACGCCGGCGGCGGCGGCGGTCGACCGTCGCTTACCGGAACGGCAAGCGTCGCGATCGCCGTCGAGGACGCGAACGACAACGCGCCTCGGTTCCTCGAGCTCAGCTATTCGGCCGAAGTTCCCGAAGACCACCCGGTGGCGGAACCGCTTCTCGCGGTCTCCGCCGTCGACGCCGACTTCGGTTCGAACGCCGACGTCCGCTACACGATCGAAGGGAGTGACGACTCGAGCGGGGATTACGATCGACGCCGTCACCGGAGTGATGCGTTCGAGCGTTCCTTTCGACCGCGAACGACGTCAGACGATCAACGTCACTGTGACGGCAGCAGACGCGGGAATTCCCAAGATGACGTCATCCGTCGTCGTTTCGTTTCTAATTTTAGACGTCGACGATGAGGTAATTCGAATGGCGCAACACACAGGCGTGTATCGTTAACTTTAATAATAATAATAATAATAATAATAATAATAATAATAATAATAATAATACTACTAATAACTAACTACTACTACTACTACTACTACTACTACTACTACTGCGTAATAATAATAATAATAATAATAATAATAATAATAATAGTAATAAAAAATCAGACTACCTTAAAATTTTTAATGTGTTTTATAAGATTTTCAAAGTTGTATTTATACCCTCCCCCAATCACATTATACCCCAGAAATCAAATTCATGGCTACGCCTCTGAATAGGAGGCATTGGTTTGCGTGAAAACCGTTATGATTAACTCTTAACTTTTAATAACCCAGTCTTCCTAGATAATATTTGAATCCATTTATTGTTTCAACTGTTACTGGCTTTTCGTTCAAACTGTTCCATTTGTCTACAACTATGCGTTCCTCTGTTTCTGTGCGTACAGTTCTAGTAACAGTTGAATGTCATGCATGATTAAATAATGCAATCGGTTCACAGGACAGACGTATCGCCAACAGTAAAACTCCGCTAACGCAGTCATGAATAACAGCAACTCTGGGTCAACACAGACCATTTATCTCGACCGGTCGAGACTCAATCGGTTACTTCAGACTCGCTATAATAAAGACATTTGGTTATCATGAACACGTTTTTCCGGTCTTCCTTATTAACGGGTTTTTACGGCTTATTTTCAGTACAAGAGAAGTCCTACTAAACCAATAAAAATCCTATTATTATTATTATTAAACCAATTAAAATTATTATTATTATTATTATATATTATTATTATTATTATTATTATTATTATTATTATTATTATTATTATTATTATTATTATTATTATTATATCACTGATATTGTGGATTCTACTATCGCAGCCAGATCTGTCAAACTATACTTAAAGTCGATTACACTGTAGATGAAACTTTCAGGCTATTTGAAAATTTGATTTGTTCTCTGTGTCGTCTGCTTTTTGCAGGTAGCAAAATTTTCCCAAGATAGTTTTACCTTTACGTTAATCGAAAACCAACCTGCGGGAACGGTGATCGGTCAGGTGCACGCTTTCGACGCCGACCTGCCGCCCTTCAACCGCCTCTACTACCACCTGCCGGAAAACGAGGCAACCGCCATGTTCAGACTGGATCCGGACACCGGGATACTCTACGCGACGAGAGAATTCGACCGAGAAGTCAGGGAGCTGGAACGCTTCCAGGTGTTCGTCTGCGGAGTGCCGGTCGCAGGTGCAGCTCCGGGGGTGGGACCGTCGCCGAACTGTTCCGGGGCTCAGGTGACCGTCATAATCCTGGACGAGAACGACAACGACCCGCTGCTGGTCTATCCGCTTCCGGCGGAAACGATCTTCGTCGGAAATCGTTTCCGCGTCGGCCAACCGGTGGCTCGCATCCGGGCATCGGACTTGGATTCCGGCGAAAACGGCCGTCTCGTCTTCCGGTTCGACGACGACGACAACAACAACAGCAACAACCGTTCGGTTCAAGAGGAAGGCGCCGACTACTTCCGGTTGGACGAGAACAGTGGAGAGATCCTGGCTGGACGCGATCTGGCCAGGGTCGCTCACCTGAACCTCACCCTGCACCTGGTCGTCAGCGACTGCGGAACGCCGTCGCCGCGTAGCGTCGGCGCCGTCTTCGGTCTGATCGTCAACGAGACGCTGTCACCGCCGCCGGGGGCGACGGCGGACGAAGCCGGACGGGTGACGACGACGACCACCCTGGCCGAGCATAACCTCGTCGTCGTCATCGTTATCGCCTGCGTGTCGGGACTGATCGCCGTGCTGCTGCTCGTCTCCATCTTCTGCGTCCTCCGGAAGATGTCGTCCTCATCCTCTGGTAAACCTCCCCGCCGCGCCTCGTCTGATGCGCCGCCGAGATCCGCGTACTCGAATAGAAACGACGGAGTCGAAGCGAAGGATATAGCGATGACGACGAACACGGATCTTCCGACGATAACGGAGGGTCCGCGTGGTGCCATCAAATCCTCTTCGTCGTCATTGTCAGCGTTTGAAGATGACTTCCCCCTCTTTTATAACATATCTCATTACCCAGAAGCTCACATCTGGCCAGAGTCAAAGGTAAATAATTAATCTCGAATGCCTATGTTTCTAAAACGCGACAACTGGGTACCGCCGATTGGGCCCCGGACAACTGGGCCCGCCAACTGGGTAACGGGACATCTGGGTAACGGGACATCTGGGTAACGGGACATCTGGGCCCCGTACAATAGAGAAAGAGAGAATGGTGTTGATGAATGGAATAGGCAACGACTATTTTGGTTTTCCGGTTTTATGCTTTAACATCATAAATGCCTGCAGAGATACAGCGAAAGCTCAGTTCTTCTTAAGTCCATATAAGCCTGTAGTAACTATAGGTTGTATTTACGATCAAAGAAACAGCAGCTCCTCCAATTAAGAATGTGTACTCAATTTGTAGCCGACGACAGGCTGAAAGAAGACAGACCACCCGAAGTTTTACAACAACCCTCATTTATTATTAGGCATAAGTCGAGTTCGATAGTGCGGGACCCAGATGTCCCGTTACCCAGATGTCCCGTTACCCAGTTGGCGGGCCCAGTTGTCCGGGGCCCAATCGGCGTTACCCAGTTGTCCTGACCCGTGCTTTAATAAAGAAGGTCGATGTCGTCGATATGGAAGATTTCGAAATATATTCCACGAGAAACCCAAAAGTTATAGCTTACCTCTTTAACGCCTTACATTTGCGTGCTTCGGTATTTTTTCTCTCCGAAACTTGAAATCCATATCCTCTAAAAAAAGTTGTCAAGAAACAGTATTTTAGCATATAGTCATGTGGAAGAAATAGGAGAAAAACTGAACTAGCCTAATAAGATTACTATTAGGGACTTGGAGGGACTTGGAGGCAAAGTTTTTGAAGTCATCGGAGCAGTCAGTGGCGGTTCCACGTGAGAAATGAGTGGGGCTGCATCCCCACCGGACTTTTTTGCTTGTGGAACCTATTTTTAGGTAAAAGTCTAGTAAAACTACGGGGAAAACTGCGAATGACCTTTTTTGCTTGTCAACCTGTTTTTGGGTAAAAGTGTCGTAAAATTAGCGATAAAATTCCATTTTGTCAGTCTTTTTCGTCAAAGTTTATTGATTTTTTCCTTCTATTTTCACCCCCCCACCAACTTCCTATAAATTTATTTCATCCTTCCCACCAAGAATTTCTGGAACCGCCACTGGGAGCAGTAGGCCTAGATGTAATCTAATTGTTGTTTAATATAAGTGAGGAAATTTTGATGTCTAGCAAATCTATTAAATTTCTTTATGAGATGTGTCAAATCTCTTAAAACCATAAAATTTGACATTTATTCAACACTATGAACCTTTTTCAAATACATAATCATAATTGAATCTTAGCTCGGGGACACGAATATCTGCAAAAACGGAAAGGAACTAAAGTTATCCAATTTTGTATTTTAAGGGCACATGTGTCTCAAATACACAAGGGAAATGTCAGATTAAGCCTAAATGCATTGTCATGCAACTGCTTCGAAGAAACATGCAGGAAAACTGCTTGGAAACTTTTCATAAATTGCAATTTCTGTTTTAAGGCGTCGTATATGACTATATACAAGACCAATCTATAGTATACTATATATAGCACTTAGGTTTCTTTTACTGCTGACAGCAGTACCCTGGATCTTATAACGATGCAAAGGACGAAAGAGATTCGAAAGAGGGAGACTTGAGATCGTCTTCGATCGGTCGACGTTTGTCGCCGACGCTTCATTCGTCGGACAGCGGTCGCGGATCGAGCGATGATGGTCCCGCAAGGAAGCAGAACTCTCATCCACAGTCGTCGTTTCCCAACAGAGGTAGGACCTGGCGGCGTTTGCCCTTAAAACTACTCTTAAGACGACACTTCTAAATACGTAGCCGTGTGAGCCTGGTAAATCACGGTGTGACTAAAGTTTTAAACTGTCGCTTGACAAATTAGGGACCTACTTCACTTTCTTAGGCCTACTTAGTCCGACTTTCGAAAAACTAAATATTCAAGATTGCCGTCATCAGTAGGCCTAATGATAATGAGCTGAAAACAGTAGACACTGACTTGGGTAGGCATCGGATATAGCTATAATAATAATAATAATAATAATAATAATAATAATAATAATAATAATAATAATAATAATAATAATAATAATAATAATAATAATAATAATAATAATAATAACAACAACAACGGGGTTTAGACTTTAGAATGGTTCAGTAGGGTCTGCCTGTTACCTGCGTGAGAAACACTATGCTCGAACAGTTTTAGTTAATTCTTTGTCGCATGCTAGCTTTTCTAGTTCCAAATAATATGTTAGGGTGTCACTTTAGAAATTAGAAATAGACAGGTGAAATTAATTTAATGGCTGTAATCTGTTGGCGTCGATGTTTGTTTATCCTTCTAAATTTGTCAGCAAGAAAATGTTTCGCAAACTCGCCGAGGCCTGTAGATTCACTAAACTAGGGGAGCTCATATTATAAAGGCGCTTCTAATGCATCGCTGAAATAGTAATATTAGGCCAACCAGGCAAAACGAATGCTAGGAACGCGACAATTGTATAGTCCAAACAATAATATTTGAACGCAGTACTGACAAAAAATCTTGGCATTGACTCGGCATTGCATGTCGAAACTGATGCGATGCATTATAATTAATAACGGTATTATTATTATCAAGACTCGTGTAATTGTGTCAAAGGCTTCAGTTCAAACGTCAGGTTGCTTTTAAAACGCTTTTAGTCCAAGACTCGGAAACAGTTCCATCTTCAAAAGAGTCTTCGACCTGTGTGTCATCGAACCTGCTTTCTAGCTTCAAGCAGCCAAGCACCATCGATTCTAGGCGCGATGATGACAACAACGATTTGCTAGGCAATAACACGAGACACAGGCCGAACGTTCGTCAAGCGACTTCGCAAATCAGTATCGCCCACAACAATCCGAAGAAGGTTCTCTGGAAAAGCCTTGAAAATGATCGCCAGAAAGTAAAGCAACTGACGAGCACGCTGGATGACGAACGGTTCTGTCGTAACCATCCGCAGCTTCTAGTCGACTGCAACGCATTTCCAATCGAAAATAATTGCGGAAGCTTCGTTTGAAACCTCACAGACTTCACGCAGTGGCGTAGCCAAAGGAGGTTGGGGGTTAAACCTCCCTTGGCTGACGAAAAGAAAATATTTTAATGAGTTTCTGTGCATTTTTATTTTTTGACGCGATTTTGGGGGTCAACCCCTTGGCTATAGAATGTAACGCTTAATTTAAGAGGCGAGGACCATTTTTTGCTTGTCAGGAAAAATAGAGGAGATAACCTTTTTGCTTGTCTTGTGTCTTGTCAGGAAAAAGCGGATATAACCTTTCTCCTTTTTTTGCTTGTCGGGAAAAAATAATAGATAATCATATTTTGCTTGTCAAGATTTTTTCAAAGTTGGCCACGGTCAAAACCGAAAACCAAATCCCCCCTTCCGCAAATCCTGGCTACGCCACTGACCATGGATATTAAAATGACGTTGAAAGTTTGCAGCCTTGGGATGTTAGACATTCATTCGAACTTCATATCGAATCTGTATCGATTATATTGAAATTTTATACTTTGGACGCGGTTAAGTTTTTGTTCCTGATTTTTCATAAACGAGTAGTTTACCCATTGCAGAACAATAGACCCAGCATCAGGCAGCGGCATATTTTCACAAGGTGTCGTGCAGGGTTTAATCTAGGCCGTTTCGGGGAGAAATTGCTTTCCTTCCGGAAATTTCAAATTCCCCTCTGAAATTTTGACATACTACATCAACTAACAGCAGCCCCCTAGCTGACTTACCCCCCCGACCTTGTCAGCCCCCCCGGAGTCTAGATTAAACACTGGTGTCGTGTAAGCCCGTTTGTTGTATGCACCTTTTGGGAAATATACGCATAATAATGCGCCAACGAACTTATAGGCTAAGCCTAGGTCTATAGGCCTAGTCAGTGCAGGAAATATGGATGGGGAAGACTTTTAATGTGATCTTAATTTTATCCAAGATCCAGTGGAAGAAATAGGTCTCATCTCCGTCGAATTCATATATGCTGCTATCATGATGCTTATCTTTGGATATAGAGTAACTTCTCTGTAGCGAATGAAATTCTCTCGATTGACACATATGTTGCCTTTCTCAAGAAGATAACAAGTAGCATAATAAATGCAACGATGTCGAAAACTGTTTAGACTTCTGACGTTCTAAACTGTTCGGATTAGTTGTTATTACAAGTTGAATAATTACTTAATGCGACGGCATACAGTGGCGGTTCCACGTGGGGGATGAGTGGGGATGTATCCCCTCACCGGACTTCCGGACGATATTTTTCGCTTGTGAAACCTATTTTTGGGTAAAAGTCTAGTAAAACTATGGGGGAAAAGGTGCGGATGACTTTTTTTGCTTGTCAACTTATTTATTGGTAAAAGTATAGTAAAATTAGGGAAAATCCCTGTTGTCAACCTTTTCGGCAATGTTTATTGATTTTTTCCTTGTCTTTTCATCCCTCCTCCCCCAACTTCCTATGAATTCATTTCATCCCTCACCAAGAAATCCTGGAACCGCCACCGACGACATATGCCTAAAACTGACGGCCAGTGTTTATTCTAGCAACCTTGACATTGGGGGGGATTTTGAAATGTTTGTGGGACAAGGGCCGAGTCTCCACACTTTTGGGGGAAATTTCCATCCCCCAGTCAACAGATACAAAATTTTGTGGGAATTTGAAAACTGGGGGGATCCCCCCAGAGAAGGCCTAGAACAAACACTGACTGACGGCCATTTCCCTTGATCTCTTGAATTAAATAGAATAATTAACAGACCATAAACACTGAATATGTACATTCTTCTTATCAGTAGTAGCCTGCTCAGATTAAAGAGCCCAAGATTTTCTACATTTATAATACAAGACAAATTATTAAGATAAATCAAGGTAGAATTCGTGCTTGTATACATCATATCAAAATGGTACAGAATTCAATTTTTCCTATCAAAATGAATATAGATATTTCATACCATTTTAAAAATAATCCTACAAAAGAACATACCAATGCACATCTGATATTCAATATTATACTTCACATAATGTCTGCTTCTTGAATTTAAATAACCTTTCACGGCAAATATTGTTGATGAATCGTTCGTAAATGTTGGATTTCCGTCGCCAAGTTGCATTTTTTTCTTGCACTTCAAACAAAGCTTTGCTATAAATAATGAAACAATCTATTTGCCTGCATCTGTTAAATCATACACAAATTCAGTTTAAGAAAAACTACCATTAGTCAAACTACAATATGCCTATAACATGTACTCTGACACAGGGTGCGATTTGTGACCTGGAGCAGTGGGGGGGGGGGGATATGTCGAGCTTGGGGATGTAGTTGTTGGGGAAGTGTAGCAGTGGGAGGGATGTAGTGGTGGGGGGATGTAGCAGTAGAGGGGATGCAGTTGGGCAGTGGGGATCCCCTTCCCCCCAACAAATCGCGCCCTGCTCTGACATAGAGTAAATTATCAGAAAATTAACTCCAAAGGTTTACTGGATTGGGGTGGGCGACCAGGATGCCAACACAAAGTATATTCTTCTTTCTTTCCTTCCGTCATACCCTATTCGACTAGACATTGGGTCTGAATGAGTTTCTTCCACTTCTATCTGTCTCTTGCTGCCCTGGTCAATTGGATTAAGTTCATTTGCATTTCTTCTGCATCCTCTTTTAAGTTTTCTATCCATGTTTTTCTTGGTCTTCCTCTTCTCCTTTTCCCTTCAACATAGTTGTATAATGCTTTCTTTGGTAGTCTTTCTTCCTTCATTCTTTCAATATGACCAAACCATTTCAATCTTCGTTTCCGTATTGATTCAAGTATCATTTTCTTTTCGCTCTATCTTTTCTTTGTTCATTTTGTTTCTTATTCTTTGTCTTCTGCTTACTCCTGCTATTCCTCTTAACCAGTTCATTTCTGCAGTCATTAATCTTCTTTCATCTTTCTTCTTTATGGTCCAGCATTCTGATCCATATACTGTAATAGTATTGGTTTGATCAGCGTATTATTTAACTCTAGATTTGTTACACAAAGTATAATGTAAAGTAATGTAACAGAATATTAGTATAGCAGCTCTTCTGAAGAGTCACTCAGAAGCACTCCAATGTGTACCTACTACCAAGACTTGCAAAACCCTTAGGCTGCCACAAAGGAGGTACCATATAAAGTCTTTAAGTTATTTACATTTTTAATACCATAAACTGGGCAGCACTACTGTCAGTGGGACATCATTCTAGTGTCAGAATAGATCAGTGCCATTTTCAAATTATATTCTGATCTATGCATAAATTGTTCTGTTGCTTCCCTCTCCAAGTGATGGAAATTATCACCCATCTGAATACCGCTATATTGTTATCGTTATTGTTATTAGATATGAATTTACATGTACTTATTGGAGTACATAGAAAGAATAAGCTATTGGTAGTGCAAATCCTTGATGCATTGATCAAAGGTTTGGCTCAGTGGGTAATAATGTGACAACCATCAAGATGTGTACCGGTAAATCTGACAAAATTCAAAATTAAATTGACAAGTGGTGGATCAACAAGAAAGATCAGTGTACAACTTGAAAATGGAACTTCAAGAATATTAGTTTCTAACAGATAAGTTCTTATAAATAAGATGCTTTAGGCCTTTACACCATGACAGCAAAAATCTATTAATATATCAGCAAACCGAAATTAAAAGACCACACCAAAGGGTGGCGTTATCTGACTGTCGGTTGTAAACAACTCTATAGCATGAAGTATTTGAACAAGTGAAAGTATAAATTTATTTGTATAGTACGAGAATTCAAGCACTTGAGACTGAAAAATAATAACAGCAAAAAAATAAATTGACCATAAAGAAAGTCACTCTGCAGGAACATAGTTAATCAGTATACCACAACGGTCATGTTACAAGACTTATATGACTTTATAATTTGATCAAGATTTGCTAACAAAGGAGACAGATTATATTTCTGTGACTAATGAAAACCAGTTGCAGTATAGTAGAAGGGATTGGATCATGTTGCATAGGTACTTCCGCTCAATGAATATCATTATCTACGATGCCATGACTTATTGCACTTCTGTTTTGTATCAGTCTATCAGTGACAATCCGAGGTTGTTTCACAGATAAAACCAAACAACAAGTCCCAGATCAAGCATAATCTCTCTCCACATACACAGCTGCAACAAGTACTACTGGGTACCATATTTCCAAAGTGTACATGAAAATCGGTCATTGGTATGACGTTGAACTTAATATAGCATGAGATAACTTTCTTTTTTGCGGACCTACCCGGGCCCTGGGCATTTAACCATCACCCCCTGCTCCCTCTTGGTGGGCCTGTCAACAATGGCTCCATATATATAATGTTAAAATATGATGACCATAACAATTCAAAGTAAGGCTTTCAGAACTGACAGATTGTCAAATGAAAATGAATTTGATGATTCAATTAAATAGTAGAAAAGAAAATTACCAAACAATTTTTTGATCATGTGTCTCGAACTGCCACACCTTCTTTTGGTAGAATCATAAGATTGTACAGCACTTGCTTTTCCCTTTTCAAAAAAAAATGGTACAAATGTCAAGACTAAATTCGCCATTCATTTCTCACATTAACTCTTACTAAAATAGAAGCCACATAACAGTAAATTAAGCACTCATAATTGGGGTGAAAAGACAGAAGTGTGATGGTAACAGTGGCCTGTAGAGCTGAAGGAAATGAGTTCGATAACCACAGGAGCCCTGAGGTTGACTCAGCCTTCATTCGATGGCAGTGATAAAAACGATTAGCAATGGCAACATTGCGAAGATAACCATAGATTCGAAAAAAAGGCTGGCCACTGACCGCCAATGTATGACTTAGCCACCTATGGGCTGATGACAAAGAATCTGGGGATCAGCACCTGACCCAAGGGGCAATGAGCCTACAGATTCATCTTTAGTTTGTTATATATTATATAAGGCATAAGCTGCCTATGATCAAAGTTATAATTTTGCTGCATCATCACTTAAATTAATTATTTCAATGTTAATTTTTTTAATCAAAAATTATTCATGCTGTTGCATATCTAGTCTGGTCATCTTTTTAGCAGACAAAAACAATGGAATAGAACCAAACTGAATAGCTGAGAAACAGACAGACAGATATATATATATATATATATTAGCTGTTAACCAGTCAAAAATGACTGGGGGGAGTGGCTATCTCCCTCCCCGATTTATTACAAAAGTTCATATTATTACATATAACAATTTTTTAAATCTGAAAATGTAGAGCGAATGCGTAGAAAATCATTTAAAATTTTTCCTATGTCCTGACTGGATGGTCTTGCCCCCCCCACCACAGGGGCTGCACACCATAACGGAACCTACGACTACGGTTTGGGCCTACGGTTCCAATGGGATTTGGTGTTCCACGGGGATGTGCCTTCCAGTGTTACCTACAGCTCTTTTTGGGCATACGACTCCTTTTGGGCCTATGCAGCCAAAGGGGCTTTGTCTCCCACGGAGAGCTGGGACTTTTTCTTCCCTGGGGGTTGTGCCCCAGTGGATCTTACAGCCCCAACGAGGGGCTGGCAGGAACGTAGGGACGGAAGGTATATCAGTATATATACCCCCCAAATCCGACTACCTCAAAAAAATTTTTATTGGTTAGTAGCCGTTTTGTTCACATGTGGTACATTAACAAGAAAAGTGTGAAATGACGCTACTGATTATCAGAGCAATATATCTATGGATACATATTATAGATACCTCTGCTGATTATGAAAGGACTCAAAGGAAATCTCAGTTGAGGCACAGATTTGGTATAATTTGTACTGAATTGCAAATTTAAAAAAATTATATAAGGTTCACTTACTAAAAATATTTAGTATGATTTATGGTTTCTAGTCTTAGCTATTGATTGTATTATATTTCAGATTTTTGGAAATTAATGTAAGAGGACATTTTCAAAAATCAGGTACAACCTCTGTTTGAAGTCAGTATATATATATATATATATATATATATATATATATATTATATATATATATATAACATATATAATATATATATATAAACATATATAATATATATATTATAGATAATATAATATAATAGAGTGTAGTATAATATAATATTTGTATTATGTATATAATATATTATACATATATAATACATAACAATATATACCCCCAAATTTTATATCCCCTAAATCAAATTCCTGGCTATGCCCCTGGGGGTTGGGGCTAGGTCTTCCAAAGGAGGCTGCGCCCCCAGTAAGACCTACGGCCTCACATGGGAGCTGCACCCCCCAGTAGGACCTGCGGCCCCACACATTGGGCCGCACCCCTCAGTGGGGTCTACGGCCTCCCTTGGGGGCTTGGGCTTGGTCTCCGATGGGAGGCTGTGCCCCAGTAGGGCCTACGACCCCGCGTCAGCTGGGGCTTGATTTACGACGGGAGGCTGCGCTCCCTTCCAGTAGGGCCTACAGGCTACGGCCCAACACGGGGGGACTGCGTCCCCAGTGGTGCCGCACAATGTGCATTCAATCAGGACGATTCGTCAAGCTGCAGTTAAGACGGTTCATTAAACTTCCGTTGATTATACAGTTTTGATTATACAGTTTGGTTGTCAATCAATGGAGAGAGAGAGAGAGAGAGAGAGAGAGAGAGAGAGAGAGAGAGAGAGAGAGAGAGCACAGAATGGAATGCAGGAGATACAGTTTTTGGCAATTTGTATTGATTGTCACTTGAAAACAAATAATCATTATTATCTGTACAGTAAGCACAGGATGTTGATCATTATAGGTGACCATTTCCCTCTATGTGAGCAAATAATTAAAAGACACAGTATCAGCAAAACAGCTGCACTTAATCTTGTCAATTTTGTTAACTAGAAATTTTGGAAAAAAACAGACCAGGCTCAAGCATTTTTCGAATAACAGATAATTACAACAGCTACAAAGAAAGCCAGTCAAACTAGGCAAAACGACAAAGTAAGAACACCTTCCCCAGGGTCTTCTTTCTGTTCTTTCTTTGGCTCTTCTTTCTTTTCTTCTGAAAACAACGTATAAATGTTTTCACAACCTTACATAATCACTGCTACAACAAACGCTGACTGATTTTTCTATGAATAATGTGCAGCGTAACACGTCCATGTTAATTTTGAAAGCTGTGGGAAAGTCCTGACTCGATTTTTTTATCTTCGAAGTGAGATTAAAATATTCTTCAATGACAGGAACCATCCACTGGTATTGCTCACAGAAAGTGAATGGCTTTGGAAATTAGCATTTTCATCAGATCTATTCAGGGCATCTTAATTATTTTAATATTCGAATACAAGGTGAAAAGGCACTCATCTATGATTTGCACTTCAGAAATAAATAGTATGTTGTTGTCAGTTATTCATTCGCTGTATACTGTATTTTACTCAATTTAATTTCTTGTGCATGTGGTCCGCAGAGCCGTCAGAAGTCAGCAATGTGGCCCAAGGCTGAAAAACTTTGGAGACCCCTGTTCTAGCCAGTGGCAACTTTGCCATGTTTAAGAAGCATCTTTGTGTTTCCACAGTTGTTCATATGATTCATTGGGAGTTTTAAAATGACATGAATATCACCTACAGCATACTGCCACAACCTGTTCCCATGCCATTCATTCCCATTCACTTATTCATACCACATAAATATTGCAGAAGTTCTTAAATTGATTCAAACTCTTGTTGCTACCAACATACAGACAAACTGATGCAGCTGCACAAATCAAAGACACAAATTTCTCTAAATGGCCAAGTAAAGTGTGGGACTTACCAGGAGGAGGAGGAGGAGGAGGTGGTGGTGGTGGTCGAGGGGGAGGCTCTTCTGCAAGAGAAAAAATAATCATCAATGGTCAATCTGTACAATAATTCTCTATAGCTTTTCTCGTCAGTAATAGCTTCGCGCTGGTGCCATTTTTTGAATAGAATAGTATCATAACTACATTAATTATAATATTATAACTATATATTAATTATATTATAACTTCATGTGTCATTTTTCTGTCACTCTTACCAGTCTTTGTTACAGGCTCCGGAGGAGATGACTGAGCTTCTAAAGCAGAAACAACACATTGGTTCCAAATACCAGTGAATCAATAAAACTTAACAAATGCATGCTTCCCGTCCCCATCCAATCCCTGCATTGCTTCTCCCCATCCCCGGCAGCATTTGTCCCCATCCACTCCCCATCCCCGCACTAGCCTTTTCCATCCCCTTCATCGTCCCGGCAGTAAGCCACTAATATACATTAACAAAAACAATTATAGTAATATAATACTGCATTTTTGCTTCAAAAATGTATAGCGTCATGTTTTCAACTGCTAGAGCTGGTAATATAATTAAAGTTTAAGTCCATGAACAAAAAACATTGACAAGATCATTGTCACTCAGCTGAATGTGGTGGTCCTCCATATTGCAACCTCCTCGTAGTGTGGCCACACATCACTCCATTATACATTTGGAAAGATATTCGCTCACTTTTAGGCCTACTTTAATCAATATATCAATGTCGCATTTTTCTACTTTTAACTTTGAGTGATGCAAACTAACAAGCCAAGTGCTCAAAACAGTACAATCTAAAAGGAACACATGAAAAGGAAATACTAGGTAATATTTCTGGCACACTGCTAAGTCAGTTGGCTGCTCTAGTGCCATGTGTTTATTGCACTCATACCTACTTAACGAATAACCTACTGGATTACTAATACTAAATACTCTACATAAAGAAAAACAAGAACACTTAGCGTCATCAATATTATTATTATCAACTTTATAATACTTATACCGTTACCGTGGTATTACCATAGTAAATTCTCCATCCCCGCGACATTGCCGCATGACAAGAACTCATTACCACGGTAATACTGCACTTCTAGGCCAAATTTCCCCCATCACCATGGTTACCATGTCATTCTCTAGTCTCAAGGATCCAGAGTAATCAGTTTTTTGCATACAGACTGAAAGGCCTCAAAGGGTTAAACAACAATCTTAAGCAGCAGTAATGAAGCTTACCAGGTGGAGCAGCTGCAGGTCCAGCCTAAGCAACAGAAACAATAATTTAAAACGTTTGCAATCATAAGCAAACATACTATGGATCATATTTTCAAATAACACTCATTAATTCCAATGACATATGTTCCTACATTTAGAAATCTCTAACTGATATTGGACTTTTTCATGTTTATTACTGGGGCAGCTATTAGCAACAAATTACAGTATGCCCAACTTAGACAAATACTGAGCCACATCTGAGCTGTGCCTCGGCTGTGATGACAAAAATGAGGAAAAGGAACTGGACAATGGTCTAAGTTGAATGAGATTGCCAGCAGTTGTGGACAATAGAAGAAAATGGTGGCAGAATCAATGGTTGGATGCAGCTAATGCAATATATATACAACAAAGTCTGTATTGAGAAAATATACCTAGATGACAATCCAATATACCGGTAGTGAAAATCGAATGATGCCGAGAGACATACTTCTGTCAAAAGGGAAATCTCAGAAGTCTAATGGATTCACATATGAAACACACGTGGGGGTCTGCCTTAATAAGAACAAAGAATAGGTTCTAACCGTTCAATTTACATAATGCTGTCTTAATAATGTACTGGGCATCAGTCGAAAGTGCTACCTATGCAGACAGTATCAACTGTATACAATTTCTTTCCTTGCGGGTGGTGGACACATCAATGTCCAAGATGTATAATCCCTGATCCTCTGGCCGCATACAATGGCAAATGCCTCATCTTCCTGAGCTAAAAATATTATCACTTCAATAAATTTAAAGTTAAATAAATATCTCACATCTTCTCCTCCTCCTATCCTAGTTATTTTTCCAGTTCCATCTCGCTTTCCATTAACCCAGCCTCCAGAATACATCAGTCCGGCCTGCACGTAAATGTATGTTCCTTGTCCATGACGAAGATGCCGACTCCAATCACCTTCGTATGTATCTCCATTTGAATAGTAGTACTTGCCAGAACCTGATCGCATATCTTCTACCCAATCACCTACAGCAGTATATACACTGGAAAACTGAATAAATCCCATCACTGAAATTATTATTTCAAATGGTTAATTTTTAAAATCCATTTTCAGATATGGACTTTGAAACATTTCAAAGTTACATCCAGAAGAACCACAGAAGCAAATAGCCAAAAACTAAAGGTTAATGTTGTTATTAAACATCACATACATTAAACATCATTGGAAATTTTTTATTGCTGTGACATGGTCAAATGCTTGCAAACAAACTTGTTTCTTGTCTTTACCTAGCTTTTGAAGATAGCAAAAATCAGTTATAACTCAAATAATATGCCATGACAGTTGCTAGAGGTTTGCTTTATTAAAACAAATAAGCAGTTTCATGGCAGCACAACTCATGAAAATATAATAAGACAATACACACCATCATATTTTGAACCATCTGGATAAGTGAATACCCCTTTGCCATGCTTCTTTCCGTCTTTCCAAGCACCATCGTACATAGCCCCCTTGGAAAATCTGAAAATATGCATAGAAAACTTGCATAGTAGATTCTAAACAAGTCTTGGCTCCAAACAATCATGTCAAAATATCATTTATTTCAATCAGGTTCACACAGAATACAGCATCAAAAATTTATAATCTAAAGAAATTTAATCAAAACAATTCAATTCTTAGGTCCACTTTCCAAGTTTGAAAATAGTATCATCTGCTATGTCTTGCACAATTTCACTAGTCTAAGCACTTTTACCATGCACTTTCGCACCTTCACAATTACATGCCACTTAACCGACATACAATGAATCCAAAAATTATTAACAGCCCTTAGAAGAAATGTTTGATTTGTCTGAAGTGAGGCTTAATCTTGCTGGTTGAGACTGACTCCTGAATGTAAAAAAATTATGATGGAAGTAGCTTGACCCTCACTGAATTCTAAAAAGAAGTTAACTACTGCTAGGAAGTAATACAGAACAATCTTTTGACAGGTAATCAATAGACAGTAAGCATATTTTGTCCATAGTTCATCAAACAGTACAGTCACTATTTATTAACAACTATAGCTTCTTCTCAGTGGGAACGGTGTTTCCCACACCTTTTTTGCTAGCTTCGTTTATATCGATATGCAATAATATGTATTTTACTTACAACCGGCTCTTTTTTCAGTGGGAACACATGCGAACAGCGTAAATCACAGTTTAAAAACAACGGGCTGCATTGTATAAAAATATACCATTTACATTTACTGTTATTCTATGGTATGCTTTTTATGACAAAGCAGATGTGAAATGAGTTCCCAAACCTTTTTTCCTAGAAAAAGCACTGTTAATAACTACCAAAATGTAGCACTGTAGCACAAGAAACCAGTTATTAGCAATAGGCCTAATACTCTAAGTACATTAAAGTTTGAATGAAACTATACAATATGTTTAATTAGAGCTGAAGCCACTGTAGTGAATGAACCTTACTTATACGTTCCATGGCCATGTCTTTTGCCATTTTCATATTCACCTTCGTAAAGGTCTCCGTTGGCAAATATGGCTTGGCCAGTACCATGGCGCTGATTTTTGTCATTGTACGACCCAGTGTATTTGTACTCCTGCAATATCCCACAGAAAGTGTAGACGTGTTTTACAATATCGTGTGCAGGAGTGAATCAATGCTGCTTGATTATGATTAAATTATGTTTATGTGATGTTTTCAGCAAAGAACTCATCCCCAAAAAATACAAATCTGAATATGGAAAAGAGTCAATGTTAATGTCTGAATTTCTACAGAAACCTTTGTCAGCATGGGTCATGAGCTTAGAAAGGCTACATTCAAGCGGTTCCAATCATCCCGAAAACTATTTTCATGGCTGAGACCCCCCCAGTGGTCCCCAACTATAATATTCTCATAGATCAGTCAGTGTTTCCCTATGGGTCGCCATCCAAAAATGGGTCACAGGGTTCAGCATAATGGGTCGTGGGGCAGGAAATTTGGATTCCTTAAAGTGTCATTTTTTCTAATCAACACCATAATGTTGCTTACTAGCCTTGCAAAGTTGCAAATACATGTAGGCTTAGTTTTAAGAAATTTATATTCCTGCAAACCATGCAAGGCTTATAGGCAGTGGCGGCTCCACCGGGAAGCAGGGGCCGGTGCCCCCTATTGGATGCCTGGCCCCCCAGTGCCCCCCCCAGTTGGGACCCTATACTTACTGCTACATACAATAAACAACAAATGGTTGGCCTCCATGATTAGAAGTTGCCACCCCAACGGCCCCCCACTTGCCAAATCCTAGAGCCGCCACTGCTTATAGCCTTATAGGCCTATTAAAATAATTAGTGTTCTGTCCATCTTCAGTTAACATCAAGTTTACAGGATCGCCGCATGTTACAAGAGCGCTGAAAAAGGGCTGAGGTTCCAGAAAGTTTGGGAAATCCGTTCCTACTGTATAGGAAGGGAACATAGGGTATTTTTAACAGAACAAAAGAGGCGAAATCGACGGTCGTAGGCCTACCGTAGCACCACTTTCCATTCCTCGTCGCTGTTGTTAATTATGCTGACCGTAGAAGACGAAGGCCTAAAGCTAAAAGGTCAGAGGGCGGTGAGGAGCGAAGCAGGACGGACGGACGCTCAGATGGCGCGACCGGCAATGATGATGATGTCGTCGTCGTTGCCGTCGTAGTCGCCGTTTAAATGTCCGATCGCCATTTGAAGCTCCTCTTCCTCCTCTAGGAAGCCGCCATTTTCTTTGGTGTCGTCGGACGTCACAGTCGTTAATGACGCCATCGACGCTCGCACAAACGATTAGGCATTTCGCCTAGAAGCAACAACTGGTTGCGAAAAATGACGTAATGACCAGCGGCAGCAAATGGCGTGTGTGTGTGTGCGCGCAAAATATTGGCATTAAGGAAGAAGACGAAATAAGGATGTTGAAACGAGGTTTCGCCAGATCTTGGGAATTCAATGGAAACAAAGTAAAAGAGAGGAAGCTAACTCATCTTTGACATATCATGAGGAAGTCATGCGGAAGTCAAGTGTGACGTTTGCCTTCAAAGAGAATTTAAACAAAGAATAATGTCTGAAAGAATTTAATAGTTAATGGATGACTGAAGATGGGATTATATGATTAGAAATCACCTTCATTTTCTGCCTGCATGATGGACATAGTTAGTATTTAGAAATTCTAAAACTAAAATAGAAACGTTTTAAACTTGGAATGACCGTTTTTGTTTTCTGAAATGACTTCATTTGTCTTCACATACTAAAATGCCATAAGAACAAACATCATAATCATGAAATGCCAGACAAATCAAACACACTGAACAAACTTTTGTGCTTGAAATTTAATTTCAAATGAGGCTAATAATGTCAAACATAAAATGAAACCTAGAACAGCAATTCAAATAACGTGAAACTTGCATTCTCCATCTACATAACAGAATCCATAATTAATTAATCCATCCTAAAAACTTAACATTACAACCTTAACTACAGATTCATATCCAGCTGTTAGAAATTTATATAACTTGATGGTTGTTCTGAATCTTTTTGCCAGCTCGGTGAAAAAGAATCTTAACATTTACGAAGGCACACAACCCAAATACATCTATAAACACAAACTTTGCAGATATCTATGTAGCAGCTTGGTTATTGTGACTCATGTGATACATCAGCACACTCTGTATAGTCAAAACAATTTCACATTTACAATCTACGCTCTCCATAATTGTGAACATGCCCAAATGCAAGCAGAAACAAAGATGACTTGCAATTATATTGTTCAAGAAAACAAACATTAATACACTTTTGGCCAAATTACACTGTATAAACTGTCAACAAAACATTATGTAAATGTTATTAAAGCAATTGGTTAAAATTTGTTCTTCTGTATGACAGTAGCCGTAGCAAAGACTACAGAGCACGACATGTAACTACAGTCTAACGACATTAATTTCTTAATTCTGCTAATCAAAGTTGGGTTTCCTGATAAATGAAATAACATAATAGCAATAATTGTCTCAACAGAAAAGCAAAACCTTCAGATTTTGCACAACATTCTTCAATGCAGTGCTGTCGTAAGAAGCTCATAGTCAGTATTTTCCCAGAAACCCAATATTGTACATCAATTTCAGCTAAGATTAATGAATAAAGGCAGCATAAAAAGATAAAGCAAAGAGGAAATATTGCTGCACTGTGTCAACAATACCTGAAATAAAGCAGTCTATCACACAGCAAGATGAACAGATATAAGTACAAATGAGACACCGCTCTAACAAAATGCTGCGTATCAATCAGAAATGCGATTAAAACTGCAGCCAATAATTTGAATACAAAGACAGTTCATTTGCTGACAATAACAATATTAGTCAGATTAAAAATGCAGTACATCAAGATAATGACCAACCAAAGATGTTCAGAAAATCTCAACAGTGGTAGACAGCATCTGATTAATCGTAAATAAAGAAAACTTGAATACACAAATTAACATTTGCAAGCCCCCACCCCCAATTCATTCTCAGTTTGGTCATGCAATACAATGATGGAATAATATGGACACACTACAGTTACCGACCAGTCTATTCAAATTAATTGTTCAGTTACTAGAGCTGCAAAATCAAAACATGAATTTTGACATATTATTGCAGCAGTAAGTCATTTAAGCCTGAAATAATCTTACGTCTCTTTCACACATTACAATTCATCTTTCTTCGTTTTATCCAAGCCTACTGTGGCATGCTGTTTTACAAATTTCACAAGATCTTCAAGTTTCCTATCCCCGGTGTACGAGATCGGCGAGTCCTTGTTATTGGCCGGAGCAAAATAAATAGTTGGATAGCCGCTGGACGAGTAATTGTCTGGAGCATCATTGGCTGTGGCATCCATTTTGGCAATGACAAGGTTCTTGTGCTTTTTAAACTTTTTCGCCAGATCCTTGTAGACCGGTTCCAGTTTCTTACAGTGTCCACACCAAGGGGCGTACAGTTCGATAAGAACGTCCTTCTTCTTGTCTAGGACAATCTTTTCGAATGTTTTACCAACAACTATCGTCACAGGTCCATCCTGCTTTCGTGGAATAGATTGTGATTTCACTTTCGGAGCCAAGTTTCCTGGAAAACCACAACAGCATTCACGACCAATAAAATCAATCCTAGTCTGCTAATTAACCAAATTAAGAGAACAAAGTAACATAAACTTACATAAACTTTATATTTATAGCATATGTACTTAATATTATTTTTGTGTCTGCACATTTGCAAATCTAGCACAGAGCTTATACATTTGTTGACCATTATACATGTGCACATGAAGTCAAAAGGTGAACATGAACATGTGAACATGCTTAGTGAACATGCTTTATGAATCTAAGAAGCTACGTCAATAAAGCCAGTCCATAACATTTAATCATAATTACTGGTAATGCATCAAAGGCATTCCTGGGGTTAAATTTTCAATTATTGGTAAATATGTTAGAAAACATTCTTCAAACACAATATGGCTCACAATACAGTAAGCCAGGTGGCTTTAACCCCTTAACGGGGAATTAAATTTTAAAAGTCGTCACCATTCTGGGTAATTAATTTTGGGAAAAAGCGTTCATATGAAAAGTGAACATATACGTTTTAAATTTACTATATCTCAGGCTATATAGAAGCTAAAGCTGGGTGGCTTTAAAATGCCTGTCAAGAAACCATTCTCTATATAATTCAAAGGACAAGAGACAATTATCATTATAGTCTTAAATGTCACACTAATTTCCACACTTTCCATAATTTAAAGCAAAAATTTTAGTCTTATCTGAAAACTATATAAACAAATAAATAACTGAACTTTACTAACCTTTCATAACTAACTAGACTCATCAAAACCCACACTGATTTTAGTAAATGGCAATTTCATGAAGGCAAAGACTACATACCTTTTAGGTAGTCTTTGAGAAATCCAGTAACTTCATCGGCATCATATTCCTCCTGAGGCTTCATTGAATATTTCTTGTTTTTCTCATCGATCAATCCAACATTAATCTCCTCGCTAGATTCGTCAAACCCAAACTCATTGAACAATTCTCTATTCTTTTCTTCGTCCGCGATTGCAAACGTCAGTGAAGGAAATTGTTTGGCAACTGTGGCAAACTTCTTTCTCCATGTTGTGTAGCTACAATAGAGATTTTCCAAAACCATGCTAGCATTCGAATTTGCATTCATAAATGTTGAAAACATACGATAGATATCTACAGTGAATTCAAGATGGCAAATTCTTTGCACCACGTTCATTGCTCAGTTAAAAATGTTCCAGCTAAGGACAAGTCATTGGGCAAAATACTAGAACATTTACAAAAAATCAGGTAGAAAAACAGCCACATTCCCCATCATTTTTGATGAGCAAGCAGCTAGTATCTTAATAATTATCACAAATTGCAGGAAAATATCAAGCAGGTAATGGTAATATTTCTGGACGACAGGAAAATCTTGAAAACTTATCTGAAGGAGATAGCTTGTGTTCCATTTACAGTCAAAATCTGCCACATGAAAATGGAGTAGACAGTGAACTGGCTTAACTCATTTATGGACAGTCCATAATTTACGACAGAAATTACAGCGTTTATAGCAAGCGTCGGCTAAGTCCAATATAAAAATATCCATTAGAGATGCAGACTTCTTGTTGTAATTGTTCTATTTAATGCAACTCATGTCACACCGAGAGGGGAAATCTTAAACTAAACTGTCAGCAATATCAACTACACACACATGAAGACCTAATCAGGTGCATGAAAAAATATTCTCATACAAGCAAGAAAATGTTTTGACAAAAATATCTATAAGATTTTTACAGAATCATCATGAATTTTGGACATCACTAACCTTGTCTGTGCTCAAATGACCAGTCCACAGTGCAGAAGAAGAGAACCAATGGACGCTTTGACTTGTATGTTTTCTCACTTGTTTCGCTATTGTATTCACCAACCAATGGGGCATCTTTGCTCTTGGCAAAACTTGTAATTTCAGAAGATTTTATTTCTTCCTAAAATATAAAAATGATACAAAAGAATGACAGAACTACCTGGTAATTTTATCAATAAGGCATGATATTATAGTCACAACAATCAGTTTCCATTGTCATCATATCAATAAATTTTTAATATATTTTAATACATCATATCATAACACAATAGTATTATATTGTATTATAGTCACAACAATCAGTTTCCATTGTCATCATATCAATAAATTTTTAATACATTTTAATACACCATATCATAGTAGTATTATATGGTATTATAGTCACAATGTCAATCAGTTTCCATTGTCATCATATCAATAAATTTTTACTACATTTCCATAATTGGAATCATAAATGACCTCATGAGTGTATTATCCATATAAAGAAAAAATTACTGGTAATACTTTCACAAAGTCAAAGATATCAAAAATGTTCATTAAATAATAAAATCAAGAATCAAAGCATCATACCTTAAGCTCCAGTTTATGCAGCTTAGGCTCATGTTGCGTCTGAAATTTCTCGGTTAAAAACACAACAAAAGTATGGGGGCTAACTTTAAAGAAATTTCGAGCCTCCTCAGAAAATGTATGCCAGAATTTGTAATCACCTCTCAATTCATTTGCTGCAATCAAAGAAACAAATGACAAAATGACATAGAAATAGAAACATATCATGAAAAAAATTGAAATAAAATTTATGTCACGCTAACTATGCTACAAGCAATGCAAACAACCAAACATTTGTAATCGAGTCAATTTTTTCAGTATTCTAAAATTAAATATTTTACTCAAGAAATAAAAAACAAACAAGCAGCAAAAATTAAAATTAAAGATTAAACAGTCACAACTACAGGTTTCCAGTAAGTAAGTAAGAAGAACAATTCTGCAACAGTCATAATAGACAATGAAACATTACTGCAAAGACACTGACCAGCTTCTTCATAAACAACAAATGTGGGATCACCAGTGGATTCAAAGAATGCAACATTGGTCACAGCTGATGGATCAAGTGATGATCCTAGTTGTTGCTTAATTGCATCCAACGAAGACAGCTCCTTGGATGCAGGACCTTGCTGCATCTCAATGTAACTCAAAATACCTGAAAAACATACATGTAAAACCTGTTTAAATGTATATGATTCATTAACTAGATTTTTAAAGAATATCCCATATAAATGGTACTAAACAAAATCTAAATAACTTTCATCACCAAGAAATTTACATAATTTCTTTTATGCCATGTCATCTGCTTATTATGCCATTGAAGGGAAGTCCTGAATTTTTTTTCAAATAGTGCCACAAATTTCTTGACAATGAAAAGCAACATAACCACAAAAAGAAGCCCAGAAAGGCAAAACTACTTTTAAATATCATATTAAAATCCCAAAATCATAAGAGTTGCTTCATCCTAAAACAAAACTAAAAGATATCAATAACTGTACAAACCCCAAGAGTCTCGAGCATCTCCCTTGTAATCGTAAACATGGCCTTGGCGAAAGATCTTTAGAGTCGGATATCCAGATACTTCGTACTTTGAAGCAAGCTCAGTCTCTATGGTTGCATCAACTTTTGCTAGAACAGCACCGTTTTCTCTTTGCTTCAGCTCTTGTGCAGCCTTTTCATATTCTGGATGAAGACGTTTGCAGTGACCACACCTACACATCACAGAAGCCTTACACATTAACCCCAAACAAGCAATGTTCTAAAATTGTGTGTGTGTGTGTGTGTGTGTGAACACATGCATGTGTGTTTGTGCACTGTGCATCTACATAAATAAAATTACAGTGGATCCCACTTAATCACATACCGCTTAATTGCATAACCCGCATAACAACATAAAAACCCGAACCAGTGTTTTGTGTGTACAATTAATTATCAGACGTCCCGGCTATTCGCATAGCCCAGTTAATCGCATAAGCAGGGCTTGCATGGCACCTATGTAATTAAATGGGTTTCACTGTACTTTCAAATAACAAGTCCATAATTAATCATTTTGATAAAGTAACTCCTCAAAACTAGACAAAAAATAAAACTTCATTATAACATGTCTGCATATTAATACATTTCCCCATTCACTACATTTATCCATAAAGGGTCTCATCCATTTTCAATACACATCAATTAGCTTTGTTGGATTAACTCAACCAAATGTTCAAAGGATATGAAATTCAAATTGTGTGTTCCTGAGAAGAAAGACATTTATAATGAAGTCCTACTTCATGTATATAAAAAAAGAAACTCATGTCTAAAATATTTTTGCTACTAACATGAATTTTCTGCCTATGCTAAATGATCAAATTGGCTATAACAAGTAGTCATCATATTGCAGTAAAACAATCTACTACATCTGTTATACCCAATTTGATCTTCATGTAGCAACAGCTGCAACAAGACTTACCATGGTGCATAAAACATAACAATAATCAATTTCTCTCGATCAGTAATCTCTGTAAAATTGTCCTTTGTAAGAACAATGACAGCCTCTGGGGAGGTGCCCAGCTTGGATCAGCTCGAACCTTCATGTAGTTAACAATTCCTAAACATCAACGCCCAATTTTCAACCATAATTTCTTCATATGACAGCTAAACAATATTAATAATTTTTAAAATACAGTATCTCAAAAATACTGTACAGTTGTTCCATAACTGGTATATTATCTACTAGAATACCTTACATTTAGATGTAAAGTAATAGGATAAAAGAGTGCAATGCTTCCAATTCAATTTATTTTCCATTGTAAGTTACTTTTGGCCAATCTCCCACTTTCTTTGTAATTGGCATTATTTTTGTTTTATTATTGTTTATTTGCAATCCAAACTGTCCACTCTCTGTTATTAAGGGCAATGTCAAATCTACAATCCTTGAGAGGCATTCTGCCATTAGACAAGTATCATCAGCATATTCTGCATCATCTATATTTCTGGCTTTTGAGATGTTCCCAACCCACTTGTATTTTCAACCCATCTCATGATGTAATCTAATATAATGTTGAAGAGTATTGGTAATAGGACACATCCTTGTCTAAATCCTGTTTTGATTTTGAACCACTCAAGTTTCTTCTCCATCAATTTTGATACATGCTTAAACTGTGCTGTATAAATTTCAATTATCCTGATTATTTTGGCATGAATGCCATATTTCCCCAGGAGTTTCCAAGGGAAATATGACATTAAAGCTACACATTTATTCGTAATTATAAACTTTACATAGTATATTATAATTATAAACTTTATATATTAACAAATAAATAAATGCAGATATTATATCCATTTTAATCCTTACCATCAGCATCCCGTGGACCATCATAATCGTATGGATTTCCATTTTTAAACCATTTTAGCGTAGGATAGCCCGAAACACCAAACCTACATGAGAAAAAATTGATCAACAAGCCATTTCTCAACCTGATCATCATCCCTCACAAGTCAAAGCAATAGCTTTACAAAAACTGTTCAATATCTGCAAATCTACTTTTCTGCCTGGGTTAATATAAATGAATTCTGACACAGGCCAGTATAAATAACTAAAAAACTTTCAACAACAGAGCCTGGTCTCCAGTAAAGTTATCACTATCTTTGAAAGTTATTCTCCTAGCATTATTTTCCAATAATGTAGGCAACAGCAATCATTAACCCTATGGTTCCTGTGCTTTGTTGAAAAAAAACCATTCCCTGTTCCCCTGGCCATGTTCTCTACATGCCCTGCAACAACTGTTATCAGCAAGAAAGCATGTCAAAGATGTAATTAACAGTCAACTGGTTATCTCTAATATTCCATTTTAGAGTCATAACTAATCACTCTAGCTTCCCCTGCCTGCCCCATCCAGATGCAAATCTAGTGCCAAACATTGCTGGCATGAAATGTAAATGGCTACAAGAAGTGTTTCAGACATCACCATTAGGTTTTATCAGTTGTTATTTTCAGTACACACTGTCACATTTGGTCCAAGTTAACAGAGAACAGTTGCTTACAGTATCAAAACAGTTTTCTTACAATTACTGGCCAAGCTGTTCAAACCAAAACATTGGTCTGAATTTGTAAAGGATCGTCAAACCAAAATATCGGTCTTAAATGGGAAAACTAAACTAACAGAAATCTCAAATAGGTGTTGAACAATGACTAATGCATTACTACAAAGTTAAGTAATGGAAGACGGTCGATAAATCACCGAAGATTACCCATCATAACTTCCGAGCATTGGAAAAAACCAAAGTTCATCAACCATAAATTGAACCTTCTTAGAAATTTACTACAAAACACATTTTTATAGGAATAAAAGTAAGAGGTGCACCTAGATGCCAGGTCACTTTCCACAGTGGCATCAACCTTAGTCAGTATCACCGGTGGATCATTTTCTTTCAGCCTGCCTGCTGCTTTCTCATATTCTGGAGCCAACTGCTTGCAATGTCCACACCTAAATAAAGAAATACAATTAAATAAGACAACTTAACACTTAAAACGATATTGACATCTAACTCAGAGGTTCTCAAACTTTTCATTCCAGCGCCCCCCCCCCCATTACAAAGAGTATGAAATTTTCAGACTCCTCATAGGGTCTGCAACCCAAGTTATAGATACATAAGCTGAAATTTGTAAAATAAAATGTCAATCTTTGTAGAATTGCTATAGCAGTCAAAATATAATCTAACATTAACTTGGTACAGGGAACAAATTGCAGAATCTCTACACATGTAGCATACATTTTACAGTTCAGTGCTTACAGCACATTACAGCATTATCCATAATTAATTGAAAAACTTATTTTTATTAGCACAACAGAACAAACTTCTAACAACTAAAAAATGGCCCATAATAGTAATAAAATCAAACAAACTAAAATGAAGTTATCAGCCGTTCTGTAGTTTTGTGGATAATAATATGTGCTTTATATGGCAATTGTATGCAATTGGGACTAAAATAGAGTACTCTGGAGGAAGTTTGTGGAAAAGGCTATGCTCCAACTGGGGCATGCCAATGATGATGATGATGATGATGATGATGATGATGATGATGATGATGTATGCAATCCTGCAGCCTATTCGCAGACCCCGACAACCATTTCATGGACCTATGGACAGTTGGACACTACTTAATAACTTTAAATATTTTACATCATGATATACAGTTGAAAGCTAGTTTTCCAATTTCAAACTTAATTTCAATTTCAATAATACATATTATGCCACTCACAATTAATATGTCAATATCTGGCAAACAGCTCAAATACTGTATTTGAATTACATAAACACCATTACATTAATAAATGAAAAGCAACTGTCAGCATACCATGGTGCATAGAACTCGACTAATACAATGTCTTTGCCAAAGATAATGTTGTCAAAGTTGTTTGTATTCAACACCAGAACACCATTATCCTCTACAGGAGCAGAATCTTCACTATCTGTATCATCAATACAAGCAGATAGCTTCTAGTCAAACAAGACCATTTAATTCCAAGACTGCAGTGGCAGTTCAAAGAACTCTTGGTGGGGGAAGCAATGAATTTCTAGGAAGTTGGAGGGGGATGCAATGAATTTCTAATTTCTAGGAAGATCCTGCCAATTGTCAAAGGAATTATATAATGTAAATGGTTTAGAAGAAATCTGTAGATTTTATTTATAAAATATAATGTTCAGAAATGACAATGTATAAAAGTCATTTTAGTATGCTTGTATAAAGTCATAGTGCAAAATCAAGTTTTCTATTGCTGGAAGTGAACTTGTCTATGGATATGTCCATATCTTTGGTGGGCCAGTGGAGGGTGGGATGCATCCCCAGTCATCCCCAAGGTGGAACAGCCCCTGCAAGACTACTGTAAGAATAAGCATCTTCTAAGTACTGTACTATCTTCCAAAGCACTATATCAATTTACGAGATTTTACTTACCTACTTACTTATTTACTATAAAGCAACAATATGCTTGATCATACAAACCAACTCAAAACTGACTGACAACAATAATGACCGAATGCCTTGGCAAAACAAGTTACATCTGTGTGTGTGTGCGTGTGTGCTCGTGTGCGTGCATGCGTGCATGTGTGTGCACGTGTCAAAGCAATAATGTAACATAAAAATAAGTGTCAATGATATCAAATGCTACTATGTGCAAAGGCTGATTCAAAGAAGAGCATAACAAAATTGTGAAATATAATTGATATATTTGCATGACAATTTTATGTTTCAGGATCATTGGTGAGCCTAAAGTCAATTGAATCATTGAAGCTACTGGTCATGATTTCGTGGTTCCATAGATTTCTATACACTGTTTCTAAGTGCAATGCTCACAAGGACTAGGCCACTGTAACATTTTACCTTGCTAGACTGTGCAATCATACAAGATGATTCAGTCAAACAACTATCATTTTTCTCTAAAACTCTCTCAGCTGGAATCTGCATAGAAATAGGTCTATGCAGGGGCATTCTAACCAAAGAAAATGATGCAAGTTGATTTATAAAAAGTTCTGTGGAATAAAGAATTTAGAATCGACTTTTACTAAAAGCATACACAGCATCCATCTGGCCTTCTGAAATGGCATGAAAAAATCAAATCTGTCCAAAAAACTGCACATATAAATGCGCTATAGAAGTTCTCCATCAGTCGACAAGGATTAAGACGTTAAACGGTGCTCGTAATAATATGAACGTTTTGGGCGACGGCTGACATCATGGACACGATCGAGGGACGCCGCCGCCGTCTCCCCAAATACATTTATTAATCACAAATATTATTTTCCTACTTTCTCCGGAATCCTTGGCGACGTTTTCCAACGGCGTCTCTTCGTCTTCGCCGGCGATCGTCGTGAAGCCCAGGGCGCACACGACAACCACAACCGTTACAACGCGAAAAAAGCGCATTTCCCCCAAATTCTACAATTATTATTTTACGCTTTAATTTTAATTAAATTTTATAAAACAGATGCTTTCTCCCGATGGCAATTACAAGACAAACCGAATGACAAGACACATGTTGTGACGCGGCCCGATTGCGACTGCGGAGGGATACAAGGGCAGGAATTTCTCCCGGTTAACAGAAAAAAGTCCTAGGTTGTGGTGGAAATTGCAAAGATAATAGAACAATTATCTTAAAGATATTTGATGGATGTTCTAGTGGTCGGGAGTTTTCAAGAAATTTAGGCGTGAATAGGAAAGCGCGTAGATATTTGAGAAGATGGTAAACAGCCAATGAATGGTCGCCAGGTCAGGTCTGACCTGGCGCTGCTTTTAATTGACATCTACCGATGCGCTGGGAAATTCTAATCGATATGATCGAAATGCCTTTGAAATCATGCTACACGTGTTACTGAGCATGAATTACGGCAGTACTAATATCTACTGTATATTGTTCACATCAGTATTGTTCTAAATCATTGATTATCAAACTGGGTTCCGCGGTCCCACTGTCCCACAGGATCCGTCAAGCGGTTTCAAATGAACCGTAAATAATAATAATTAATAATTATGCACTTCTATAGCACCAGTTCTAATACCCAAGGTATCAATCGATGGTACTTCAAAATCAATCCGCAAAAGATCCAGGTCATTCCAGAGATCAGTCAGAGGGAGAGAGTGAGACAGACTATGGAGGAAACGCCAATTGAAAGAGATGCGTCTTAAGTCTGGATCGGAAGATGCTCAATGAATTGGAAGATCTGACAGCCGGAGGGAGAGAGTTCCAGATTTTAGGCCCAGAAACAGAAAAAGCTCTCTTACCAATTTCAGTGTTGGTTCTAGGTACATTCAACAATGAATCAGCATACCTTGTTGAATGACGATGGTTTGGGTGATTCAACATAGATTTTAAATATTGAGGTTGGCCAGACTGCAGTGTTTTAAAAACCAGGAGACCAGTTTTGAATAGAATTCTCTGTTCTACCGGCAACCAATGTAACTTTTGAAGAACAGGTTTAATATGATCATGCTTACGAGTTTTTGTAATGGCTCGGGCAATAGAATTCTGAATCCTTTGAAGCTTTTGCATGTTAGATCTGGTCATACCATTGTAAAGAGAATTGCAATAATCAAGTCTGCTGTTGACAAGGGCGTTTGCAAGAGGAATCAGAGCGGATTTGGGCACAAAATCACGAATTCGTCGAATATCTCTGATTTGCATATGAGCAGCTCTGCTGACCTTATTTATATGATCGTTAAACGACATGTTCTTATCAAATATCACCCCTAGGTTGCGGACGGACTGACTTAGATTAACTGAAATGTTGTCAAACATAAATGAATTTATGTCTTCAAATTTACTTAGATTAAATGGTGTACCAAGAAGTAAAAACTCAGTTTTTGAAGGGTTAAGTGCAAGCTTATTATTAAACATCCAAGACTGAACGTTTTGCAGGCAAAGGGACAGATTTTCTAGTGACATGGAGGAGGTTTTATCGTCGAAGGCAATGAATAACTGTGTATCGTCAGCATAGAAATGGTAGTCAGCAGAGAATTGTGTAAGAAGAGATCCAAGGGGCATTGTATATAAGGTGAAAAGGAGAGGGCCTAAAACAGATCCCTGGGGAACACCGAAATCTAATTTAGCTGAGTTTGACTGTGCACCGTTACAATAAACAGATTGACTGCGATGTTTAAGATAGGATGTGAACCACTCTAATACAGTACCCGATAAGCCAAACCAATGTTCGAGTCTGTGGAGAAGGATTGCATGATCTATGGTGTCAAAAGCCGCAGACAAATCTAGTAAAATAAGTGCAGTTACCTTGCCGTTATCCATAGCAGACAAAATATAATCATGAACAGCTAGGAGAGCAGTTTCAGTTGAATGAAATTTTCTATATGCAGATTGTTTAGGCAATAAAAGATTATGCGATGAAAGATGTACATTTATTCGACTGAGCACAATGCGTTCAACGAGTTTAGATATAAAATTTAAATTTGAAATAGGTCTATAGCTAGAAAAATCATTTGGATCGAGTGTTGGCTTTTTCAGTAGGGGGTGAACTAGAGCACTAGCATAGGTTGATGGAAAGGTACCTGATGACAGAGATAGGTTAACCAAACGGGTAATTACTGGCCCAAGCACATCAAAACACTGCTTAAGGATATCAGTTGGAATAACATCCAGCAGACACTGTTTATTCGGCAATGAGAAAATAATTTGGCGTATTTCAGACAGATTGGTGGGGCGGAATGCTGTGAATATTGGGGGAGGGTAAATGGTAAATGGGTAAATGGATTAGGGCCTACTTTCTAAAGATATTTCACCAACACAAAACACGCTGGCGGCTCTGAAGAGTGCTGATTCCATTTGAATTTAAATGTGATGACTAAGATTTGCAATTTTCTGATTAAATAACTGATTAACAAAACAAGTAGGGGGCTGTCCATTAATTACGTCAACAATTTAGGGGAGGAGTTTGAAAAAGTTTGACAGTTGTTGACAGGGGGGTCAAGAGAAGTTGACGGCAACAATTTCATTTTTTACAAGAAATCAAAAATAGGAAATTTCATGGAATACTACTTATTACAATGGAAAAAAGCATGGCAAAAAAGGTCATCACCACCACATTTTGACACTCGATGGGCAAAAATAGGAAAATGGTCATCACCATTCACCACAATATTATTAATAATTAACCTTGTTATTGGGACCTGTCGTTGATTTGGGGGGAGGGAGGTCAAAAGTTTTTGACGTAATTATGGGGATGGGGTAAGTGAAAGTTGACAGTTGTTGACAAGGGTGAGGGGTCAAAAATTGCCAAAAAATTGTTGACATAATTAATGGACAGCCCCTTATAATTATTATACTTCATTTTAAAAAAGAATTTGAAAATGTTTCTGAGTATTGTTTCAACTATAATAATTATAATGAATATTTTCAAACGAAACATCAATTTTGACATTGGAAAGACGACAAGATGACGGTGAGTTAATGCGTTGTGACGTCATATTTGAGGGGGTCTGACTTTTTGTGACGATGTGTGACGAGGGGGATGGATGGGGGGGTCAAAAACTGCCAAAATCGCGTGACGTCATTTATGGATGGCCCTTTACCATAATTGTCAGATGGGTAAAGAGGGCGCGCAGACGTTTTTGGTAGGCCTAATCGTAATGTGGTCAAGACTCAAGAGTGAAAAACTTACGATGACCTTTCTTTTCCAGACTTTTCCGCGGCCCGGTTCAATAACCGGAGATTTTATGTCTTTGGCAGTTATAGGCCTGTGTCCAGTGACGCCCACAGAACATTTTCTCAGGGGGATAACACAACGATCACGATTAATATAGTTTTAGCGTGAAAATATTGGCCAAAAGCCAAAATATAGTTAGTTATAAATAGATTTGCATTTTCCCAAGTTGGGGCAAGTGTCTCCTCTTGCCCCAATGTGTGAGCGCCCATGCATAGGCCTACTTCCTTTTCTCCGCCACGAAGTGGAAGTTAATGTGGTCTGTGTAATCACTACAATGTGTCATGGACACACCCACCTTTGGATCCAATAATTATTATATTGTCGGCTCTAGTTGTTTTTAGTGCAATTTTATAGCACTAATTTAATATTCTTAGACCAGCGGCTCCCAACCTTTTTAGAGGTACCGCCAAGAAAACAAGTGAACTTCGCGCGTACCTTTAGGCACGTACCATATACAATACCTTAAATGACTTTTTTGTTTTACGGTATATGTCTTTTGGATTTTTTATATTGTCATTTAAATAAATTGTGGAGATCTTTTTAACGGTTTCTCTAAACAAAAGTACGACTACCTTAATTACTGCTTCCCAGTATTATTTTGAAATCCTTCCAGAGGCTCTTGCTACAATGACACGATATCCGTATCCGTATTAAAGCCATGTTTTCGTTCAAATTCTCTCTTCATATTTATTGGCTGTTACCCTTCACACCAGGGGCGCAGCCAGGAATTTAATTCGGAGGTATAATATGATTGGGGAGGGGGGTATAAATCTCTAAAAGCTTTGAAATCTTAAAACACATTAAATTTTTTAGGGTAGTCTGATTTTTGGTGGATATACATGTATACCGATATACCCCCCGTCGCTACGCCCCTGCTTCCCATCAAACTTTAGATCATTATCTCTTTTTCTATTTTTCTTTAGGCCTAATTAACAAAAATTCGTATTATTTTTTCGCGTGCCCCTTTGCAGCGGCTCGCGTACCCCTAGCGGGACGCGCATTACCGGTTGGGAACCGCTGCCTTAGACATCGATGGTACTCCAAATAGTAATCGCAGACGACCAGGTCAGTTCAGACTTCAGTCAGATCTAGCACAGGCGGACACTCTACGGCGTGACCTGTGGAGGCACCCAAAAATAGAAACTAGAGTAGACGGCGCTATAGGCATAGACTGTAGTCTGTATGCTTAAGTATTACAGACTCTGTGGCATAGGTATGGTGGTCTGGCCCGCTGCATTGGTCCCCATATATATTTAGTCGTGGACATTCATTGTTTCTCTGTGTGGCGCAGTCTCTGAAATTCATTACCATCATCACTATGTAATAGCAGAACGTTAGGCCTATCGTGTTTTAGATCTAGTCCACCTTGCTCCGCCTTCCCCTACCCATTTTGGCTTTGGCCTCTCCCCTAAATTGACTGATCATTCCGGCTTGACCCCTGGCTCTTATTCGGATTGGATTTGGCGCGCCATCGGGGTGGGGGGGACTGCTGGGAACCCCCTCATGATTAGTGAACGGGATAAAGTATCATTTATGCTCCTTCAATGATGAAGATGATGTTGTCGACGATGAAGATAATGGTGACGATGACTGTGATGATGATGGTGGTGGTGATGATGATGGTGATGATGATTATGGTGATGATGATGATGATGATGATGATGATGATGATGATGATGATGATGATGATGGTGATGATGATGATGATGATGGTGATGATGATGGTGATGATGATGATGGTGATGATGATGATGGTGATAGTGATGATGATGGTGATGATGATGATGATGATAGTGATGGTGATGATGATGATGGTGATGATGATGATGATGGTGATGATGATGATGATGATGATGATGGTGGTGATGATGATGATGATGATGATGATGATGGTGATGATGATGATGGTGATGATGGTGATGATGATGATGGTGATGATGATGATGGTGATGATGATGATGATGATGATGATGATGATGATGATGATGATGATGATGATGATGATGATGATGATGATGATGATGATGATGATGATGATGATGATGATGATGACTCGTGATCGTTGCCGTTGGTGAGCGCCCTGAAGACTGGTCAGGTGTCGACGAGTCGATTGGCTGAAGCAGCTGAGCTGAACGAAGGGACGGGGATCAGTTGATCCAGCGATTACGGAAAGAGCGGGGGAGGGCTCTGATAACGTCCAACCCACAGCGCCGAAGATGACGCAACGCCTCGATTTCGATTTCCGCCGGAAACGCGGCGTCTCCAGCCACTTCCGGTCTGTCGCGTAAAACAAAGTTGCCAGGTGAAATAAATCAAACTTGAAACCAGCTGCAATACATGCATTTATTTTCGGTTTCGCTCAAGCTAAGAACGCAGCCGAGCACGGCGAGTACTCGGACGGGTGACCAGCGCTGAGACCAGCTCGTCTTTACGATTGATTTTCGCGCTCGAAACAAATCCTGCAGATCTTTTTTTCCTATTCCCCTATCACTGAATCCAATCCCGCGACCGTCTGAAGGTAACCGTCGTTTTCCGAAGCCGTGACGTTTGCCCCGAATCCATCGTTTGTATTCGTCCTCCGGTTGAGTCCATCGCGTCGTCCTCTGTCCATCGCCTGTTTGAATTCCTCATCGAAAGGAACTTCGTTCTGGATATGAATAATAATAATAATAATAATAATAATAATAATAATAATAATAATAATAATAATAATAATAATAATAATAATAATAATAATAATAATAATAATAACAAGGTGTAACGTGGTTCAGGAGGGTTTGCCCTGTGTGAGAACCACTGTTGTACCCTTCCTAGTATCTAGCATCCTATAGTAATGAGGTTCATTTTGAAATCATTCACACTCGTACGTTGTATCCGTATATACGAGGTACGTTAAGGCCAATACTATTCAGTACGATAGCGCATCGCACGGAACGGCACATTACGGTACGTTATAACCGAGGACACTTTATAACTGAGTCCGTTATAACGAAGCTATATGGTACCGTTGGTACGACGGAATTTTCTATTAAACGGGTTTGTTATGAGGTAAAAAAAATTGTCAAACTTCGGGTAAAAGCACACGAATGCATTTGAATTTCATTTACTCTCGCTTTCGATTTCCCTTTTCAATCAATCGGTCAATCAAACTATGATAAAACTACAGTATGCCACAGGTACGCTCACCTGCGATCTGCTTGCTTCAATCAGAGCATCCGTCCTCTTTCGCTAAGAAAAAGACAAAAGGGAAAGAGCGTTGACAATAATAATTATTACCGAGACGCAAAAACTCTCGATAAAACACTGGCGGAAAGCAAGTAGGCCTAAGTAAATTCTTGTGAATTTATACGGCGCTTTAGAAGAGCAGGTCCCTTAGTAGCGGCTTATTTTTAGCAGGGGCGTAGCCAGGAATTTGATTTGGGAGGGTATAAATATTGGGGGTATGGGGGGTATAAACCTTAACTATAAACCATTTAAACTACTATAACCACATATAAATCATATAAAAAATTTAAGGTAGACTGATTTTGATGGGTATATATATATATATATATATATATACCCAGAGGCGTATCTAGGGTATTCGGCGCCCGGGGACAAAGTGTACGTTGGCGCCCCTAACAACTGACAAGCAAAAAAGGTCCTCACATCGTTTTCGGCGCCCCTCAACTCGCCCTTCATATAGTGCTGACGAGCAAAAAAAGGTCCTCGCAAGTGTCTCTTCTACTTTATTGTGCATTTCACTTACCCAAATATCCAATTTTGGCGCCCCCTCACCTCGGCGCCCGGGGACATGTGCACCCCCTGCCTTCCCCTAGATCCGCCTCTGTTTATACCGATATACCCCCCGTCGCTACGCCCCTTATTTCTAGGCGCTTAATCTACCGTTGAAATAGCTATAGCCGAAGTTCGGTGATCAGCCGGACAGAAAGGCCAGTTCCAGAGAAGATCAGTTAGAATGGTAGTGTCGCTGAACGCCTATTATCAGTGAGCTTCTCAGTGGCGGCTCCACCGGGGGACCAGAGGGGGCCCGTGCCCCCCCTATTGAGAGCCTGGCCCCCCCAGTGGCCCCCCCAGTTGGGACCCTATAATTAATGCTACATACATTAAACAACAAATGGTTGGCCAGCCGGATTAGAAGTTGCCCCCCCAACGGCCCCCACTTGCCAAATCCTAGAGCCGCCACTGGAGCTTCTGTAGCGCCATTTTAGTAACGTACTTGTCATCAGTCGATGGTCACTCCGGATTTGAGAATCACAAGTGTTGCAAAAAGTCAGAAAGTGAAGCCACATGTCCGCCATTTTGTTTAGCGACTTCTTTGTGGCGACCCCACTACCGTAAACGTTCTAGTACTGGTCAGGTCTTTTGGACTGGGGCGACCGGACTTCCAATGCAAGTCGTAGTGAAGTCGTTCGTTTTTATAGAGTCCGGAGCTCTTATTAACAGTTTTACGGTAATTTATAGTGCCTGTTGAAATTATTTTTTTAAAAAACAATTCCAAATTTCGATTCTACATTTAAACCTTCATCTGTCTTAACCCCTTAACTGGGTATTTAACTGTAACTCAATGTAAAATGAACGGATATATATCCTGAGTCCCCAGTTAAGGGGTTAATTCACCAGAATTGCGACGAAGACGACGGCGCCAGCGTGAATGACAACGTAGACGGCGATCAGAACGAAGCAGACGGACGCGTCCAGTGCATCGAGATCCACACGACAGGACAAAGCAGTCGAACGGAGTCTGGTTACGATGACATGCCACAGGCCGTTGGCCAAGACGACGCACTGGACGATCAACAGGTATTTCTCCTGAGACCGAAGATAATAATACCGTAATTATTACAGAAACTGCGAAAGACGAGTGGATCGATATAACGAACATACAGACTGTCACCGATTGCAATACCTAGCCCTATATACTGGCAATGCTAAATAGTCTATTAAGCAGAGGGCGCGACCAAGGAAGACATTTCTCAAGTGGAACAGTCTAGACGAAAAGACAGAAACAGTTGAAACAATAAACAGATTCAGTGGTTATGAGGGAAAACTATAGGCTATTGAATGTAAAGAGTTACTACTGCTGTTCTCACACAGGCTAATTTTAACCTCTTAAACCACTTGAAATCACGTTATTATTATTATTATTATTATTATTATTATTATTATTATTATTATTATTATTATTATTATTATTATTATTATTATTATTGTTGTTTTGTTGTTGTTGTTTTGTTGTTGCTGCTGCTGTTGTTGTTAGGCCTATTGGTGTCGAAAAGTGAAGCCACATTTCCGCCATTTTGCTTAGTGATTTTTTATGGTGACCCCACTACCGTAGGCCCTAAACGTTCTAATACATAGTAATAATAATCTAATAATAGGAGGGAAACTTCTTATGGGAGATTTTGAAGTGAATTTCTAGAGGTGAGAGGGTTAGTGTCGAAAGATTTTTTAGGCGTTATAAATGAAAAAACAGGCCTTGAACTGGGCGATCGGGTCCGGAGCTCTTATTAACCGTTTTACAGTAATTTCCATGGTAGCCATAGTAAACATTATCTATGACTTAGCAAAGATGGCGGCAAATTGGCTTCAACTTTCCGCTGCCTTTGCCATAGATAGGCTACTTCTAGTGAACATTAATGTCTATGCTGTCCGATATTAAATTCTAGAAAGTTAGTTCCGTGGGTCACACCGTCACACGACAGAGTTCCTACTGGTACGCAAAGGGTTAATACATCAGTTTCTATGGTTTTAGGCGTTAAAATTGTGTGAGCTTACGCGAAGTTATGTAAAAGGCTCCAGAAAGTTCAAAGTATGCCAATAGAGTGCGCTAAAGAGCAGTGCCGGTTCCACCTTGTTGATGACTGGGGATAACCCCTCCTCCCACCGGAGCAGCTCCGGATGAACTTTGTTGCTTGTCAACCTATTTCCCGGTGTGTGTTTTAAAAATTTAGTGAAATATACTGCGAATGACCTTCTTTTTTGCTTGTCGGACTTTTTTGGCAAGGTTCATTAACATTTAGTGGACAAAACACTAACAATGGCATTTTCTCTCTTCTTTTTCTTCTTCTTCTTCACTTTGCATCTCCCACCACCAACTTCCTATAACTTTTTTCATCGCCCCCACCAATAATTCCTGGAACCGCCACTGCTAAAGAGTACTTAGTTGACGTGTGGGACGTCGGAGGGTACTTACGGCGTAGGTAATGTAGACGAGCTTGGGCAGGTTCTGGACGAGAGTCAATTTGTAGGAGAAGGTGCCGAGGAGGGGAGCGAGAGTCAATTGAATCCTCGGCATCGTAGTCGAATAGTTGACGGAAAAAGCAGCAAACGATAACGCCGTTACTAGAAACTGCATCATCAATTCATCATCATCATCATCATCGTCATCATCATCATCATCACAAATCAAAATCATCATCATCAGTGGCGAGGCCACGGGGGGTTGCGGGGGGGGGACAGCCCAACTTGCCATCAGGGCCACCCGTGAGACTCATGCAAAATTGCCGAGAATTTTTTTGTGAGTGGGGGGGGGGAGTAGGGGGGATGGTTGAGGATCGGCTCTACTAGTCTAAGTATCAAGCGTTCTCTATATATCTATATGACAAGTTCTCTATATATCCCTATAGCAAGCAGTCGTGCGTCGGACGGACTGGGACCCGCCATGGCCGTCCGTGTTACTAGTTGCAGGAAATTTTATCGGCTAGATAAAAATATTGTTTAAAAGTTATTTAATGCACTCATTACGTGTGGAATAGTAGGCCTGATTCTAACGAATTCTAATGTTGCAAAAGTTGCTCATTTTCAGGTGGTGAAGCCCCTCTGACCCCCTGACCAGGGGCTTGGCCTTGGACCTCACTTGGGGCTCTGCACCCAGACCCCCTCAACGTGCTCGCCATAACACCCCCGCCCACCCTCAAACGTCTGGCGTCGCCACTGATCATCATCATCATCATCATCATCGTCATCATCATCATCATCATCATCATCATCAACAAAAACAACAATGATAGGCGTTTATAATGGTTCTCTAGATATGTCTATTAGTTTTTGACATTATTTTCAACAGACAGATGGTTTAAGACACTGAGGAAATCCTAGATATCGCTTAAAATGCCGTTATTATTATTATTATTATTATTATTATTATTATTATTATTATTATTATTATTATTATTATTATTATTATTATTATTATGAAATGGTGTCATTTTTGAACAGAAGAAAGAGCTCGAAATCTAATTCGTGTGGAAAAGAATTTTGATGAAAACGATTTTCGATCGGAAAGTGAAGGAAGTTAATCTATCAGATCATTTACTGTAAGTCTCGGATTCCAGTGGCGTAACGTGGGGGCGGGGGGCACTTTTGACTGCCCCGGGCCCCGGGGGGGGCCCCAAAGAGGGGTCTAAGCTAGGTTAGGTTAGGGGTAACCCTAGGTTAGGTTCAACCCTAACCATAGAAGTGAACGTGCCGGCGACCTTTTTTTTTTTTTTTTTTTTTGCTCGTCAGGGTAAAAGGAGGCTGATGACCTTTTTTTTTTTTTTTTTTTTTGCTCGTCAGCCCGAAACTTTGGAACTTTGGGGCCCCCATGACAAAGATGCCCCTCTCACGCTACGCCACTGTCGGATTCTAATACAAATTCTCGAACAGTCTTCGAACTGAAATGATGAAGACATTCCAGAAGAAGAACTCCGGTTGACGCGAGGCGGTCACGGCGGCGACCAGCAGAGGCCGGGTCCTCCGAATCCACTCCCCTCCTCCTCCAGCCGCAGTCTGGACGCGTGATTCCTTCCACACCGTCACCCCTCCGTGAAGCGTCCACTCACGGAGCGGGAGCGGGGCGAGAATCCGGACCAGACTCCCGGCGTCTTCTCTCACGGACAGATCCACTTCGGACTCGTCTCTCTCCGTCGATATCGCCACCTTTAGTACCTGCGTACAAAATACTATAGCGACATTTGCGCGCGCGAACTCCCACAGTACAGCTGATCCAATTTAATCCGATCTTGAATTTCTATAGCGCCACTTCATAATGCACATGGTTTATACTATAGTTAAGCTGTCTAATCTTGAAATGTTGAGAAAATAAATTTGATTTGATTGATTTGATTGATTTGATTGATTTGAGAAGCATCAGTCGGCGGCGCTCAAGATCATTCAAGATTCAGGTCAATCTAGACTCCTGGACCCGGGGAGACTGACAAAGCCGGGTGGGGGCGGGGGGTGAAAGTCAGCTAGGGGCTGCTGTTAGTTGATGTGATATGCCATAATTTCCGGGGGAATTTGAAATTTCCGGAGAGGAAAAAGGGCAATTTCCCCCCGGAAACGGCCTAGATTAAACCCTGAATCCAGGTATCCGACCGAACAGCCAGGTGACCGCTTATGGTGGCGTAGGCCAGGTCGTAAAAGATGGGGTTCTGCTCTTGTTCTAGGAATCGATAGTGAATTTGCAGTGCCTGCGCACACGAGCTCTAGGCTGAAGCACTCGAATTCCAGAGTTTGGAGACGGCCGCTGAGAAAGCACGAGTACCAAGAACGGTCCGAGATGTAGCAACTGGGCAGGAGATAATTATTCTACTTGAATTTGCGAAATCAATTTCATTTTTAAAAAGCGACTATACAAAGCAAACGACGCTGATGCTACGTCCTAATAATACTCATTACTGGATCTACTTTATATTCTCGTTAATTATTATTATTATTATTACTAGATTATTACAATTTTTTTGGTCATTTGCACAAAGTTTATGTTGGAATAATTATGTAACATATTTCTGTTCAAGTATACAGTTATTCCCGGTTTATATACTATAGTTAAGCTGTCTATTCTTGAAATGTTGAGTAAATAAATTTGATTGATTGATTGATTGATAATATTACTTTGTTGATATTCTGATCCTTTAGTCTTTTATCTTTAAACGGCTTTTTGTATGATTGGCCATCTACCTTAGTTAGAACCGGCCTTGTTGTTCGGCGAACAGCGGTATTTAGTATACAAGCTGAACGACGAATCTCTTAGGCCTACCTGTGTGTCGAAGGGAAACCTGTGCAGGTCCATGGCCACCGAGAATCTTCCAGTGACCCTTCGGAATTCTCGGACGGTTGCCATCTGTTGGTCATCGTATGAGAC